>PVIU01005828.1:0-108451 GCA_004026605.1 Ondatra zibethicus
AGAAAGCAAAGATGCTGGCTGTGAGGAGGCTCGTGCTTGCAAAGAAGCAGTTTGGTTCTGTCAGGTCCTTCACAGAAAACTGTCATGAATGATCACAGAACTTTTTAGCTCAGTGCTTAATTCTACATCTGGCAAAGTCGTGTGCAGGTCATTTGACATACCTGTTCCCAAGAAACTGAGCCTCCGAATATTTCACCTGACATCGAGCAACTTTCCAGGGAGTTGTTGCCTCTCAACCTTAGATAAGTTGGAAATTTAAATGGATAATTTACCCTCTACTAAGGTTATATTTAGGGAGAAATACTGCAAGAAAAAAACTATTTATTTTGCTGTTTATTTCCAGTCAAATTGAGTGGACATTTTGTTCCCTTCTGAAACCCTGCCCTCTATAAACTGTAAGACAGTGATTTGAAAGTAAAGACACAAAAAGTAGTCCTGTAGCTTCACTGGTCCTGGCTAACTTGCTTCACAGTTTTAGGAGAATCTCCTTTTCCTCTGTATTTGCAACTGGTGTCCTTAGCCACCTCTGTTCTCTTTATTCAAGTACACTAAATATCTACTAAAGAATTTACTTTTCTCCCACTCTTTTCTCTATTTTACTGTACACAATGCTAAAAGGAGTATCTTGCGAAAAGTGGTCTTCAAAGAAGTAGGCTTCCATCTACTGAGCCCCTGTTCTCATATCCACACTGATCTTTGCAACAGCCGTGCACACCGGACTGCTCTGATAGCAAGGAAGTGTCCATGACTTTATTTGTGCCAATCCAAACACTCAAAAAACAACAGAACCACACACATGAGGACCTAGCAGGAAAATATATTGTAGCACAAATTCTAGTTGGTCTTAATTAATTAAAGCCTAGAGTAGGATATAGCGGTTAAAGCTGAAGATTGGAGAAGCAGAGCAGTAAGCCACTAGAGAGACCTTTTTCGTCTACCAATGCTCAGACCGAGGGGGCAATTCTCAGACTGCACTGTGTCTCCACCAAACCTCAGAATCCAATAAACTCTTGTCCCCTCCTCCTTATATACATCTCTCTGCCCGGTCATATCACCCCTGTCTCCACCTCCCTAGTGCTGGGATTAAAGGTATGGGATCCCAAATGCTGGGATCATTATTGTTTGAGTTCTGTTTCTCTTTTTAGACAGAATCAATCTAATGTAGCCCAGGATGACCTTGAGTCCTTGTTGTAGGAGGCCACTTGTTTTTTCCTGATTGCTCAGACCCAGAATAATCATACAGAAACCATATTATTTGCAGTACTGTTTGGCCAATAGCTTAAGTGTATTTCTGGCTAACTCTCATATCCTAAACTAACCCATTTCCATTAACCTGTATGGTGGGGCTCCATGGCTTCTCCTGACTCTGCTTTCTTTCTCCCAGCATTCAGTTTAGTTTTTCCCCACCTAGATCTGTTCTGCCCTGCTCTGCTATAGGCTCAAAGCAGTTTCTTTGTTAACCAATGGTATTCACAGCATACAGAGGGGAACCTCACATCAAGTCCTGGGATTAAAGGTGGTGCCACCACTCCCTGACCTCTAGCCACTTAGCTCTTCACTCTGATCTTCAGGTAAGCTTTATTTATTAAGACACAAACAAATATCACTACAATTTATTTGCAATAGCTTTTGGAAAGCATGACATAAAGGGGGATGCATTTCATGTACTGAACCTGGCAGCAATAAATGCACTGGGGAACATGAGAGACAATAGCAGAGGCCTTTTGATTTTTATTTTCACTGTTCTGTGCTATTAGAATTTTATTCAAGTCTTATGATTTAATGGCATTTGATCAAATAATTAAGAGGATAATAGTATTATCAAGTATACATCAGGCAGCATGTTGGTAGGCCAGAAAAGGGGACCCAGCATACTAAATAGCCTTAAGTTTCAGAGAGGTTTCCCAGAACCTGGATTTTTCACTTTCTATATGGATCTAGCATAAGAATATGCATGTGATAACACAGAAACATCAACAAGTAAAGAATTATGTTGAAGTATTGTATGTATTATCACTATCAAGCAGTCCTATGGAAAATAGTGCCTGCTCATATGAAATTACTTCAGGGACTGGTAAGATGGTTCAGCAGTTCAGCAGTTAAGAGCAATTACTCTCTTGCAGAGGGCAGTGGTTCAGTTCCCAGTATTTACATGATAGCATATAACAACCTGTAAATCCAGTTCCAAAGCATCCAGAACCCTCTTCTGACCTCTGTAGGTTCCTACACATGTGAAATGCACTTGTATACACTCACTCACACACATATGCATTTAAAATAAAAATATATTTTAAAGTGTTTTAAATAAAATTTAAAACAAATGTTGAGACACTTAAAATAATATATGATAAATTTGAGGGGGCACCCATTTCTTATTGTTTCTTTCCTCTATCTCTTGACTCCTTTTATTTCATACACATCTGATTTGCATGCGAAGCTGAAAGGGTAGCAGGACAGAGATAACAAGGACTTGAACTTAGATGTAAGCATGGTGTCCCTGATGGTAATCTTAGTGAGATTTTGTGATTAGTGACAGCATCTAACTTTCTTCCTTCTTTCTTTCTCTCCCTCACTCTTTCCTTCTTTTCCAAAGTAGTGGATACCGAACATAGGGAAGGGATTGCAGTCTGTTCTACCAGGCTTAACTTGTTTTTCTTATTTTCTACAGCAAAGTAGAATTACTGTAAATGGAAGAGTGCATACTCTGGGTACAGGATTCAGTCCCACTGCGGCAGAGCAGAGTTCTTAGGCTTTGCTCTCAAGCCAGCGAGTGCAGTTGGGGTCCTTGTGGACCACATCTTAGAGCTGTGTGTACAAGTTCCAGGTTCCGCTCTGCTTCTCTGGAAAAATTTCTGCTCATGAGACCCCTACTTACCTTATTCCTTATGTTGATTAAATGGGTTACTTGATTTAAATGTGGGAATATAGCCTGACACAGAAGGAGGTTATCAACTTCTTTCTAGAGCATGGTGTAGACTGGAAACATGAGAAGAGGGAGGGAGCAGACATGTCTTTACAGAGGCAACATATATCTGTCAACAGGAAGCTTAAAGCTTACAATGAACTTCAAAGCAAGTGATCATTTAAAATGAGGAGCCACAGATGAGAAAGAACTTGCAACATTTGTCTTTCTTGTTAGTTCAGTTTATGTGATATTTTCTAGTTCCATCCATTTACCTAGATACTTCATTTTTCTTTACAGCTGAGTACTCATGTTATTTATTTAATACATTTTCATTTGTTCATTAAAGTTGATTTACACTATTTTCATTTCCCAAGTATTAGGAATAGAGCAGCAATGAACATGGCTGAGCAAGTACCCATGGAGTGAGATATCCAGTTAGCTAGGCATATGCCAAAGAGTGCTTTCGAAGTCATAGGCTAGACTTTATTTTTGGATCATATGGTAGACCTGACTCCTATAGTGGCTACACCAGTTTGCAGTACCACCAACTGTGAATGAAGGTTTTCTTCAATCTTCTGCCACTATAGTATGTATTGTTCATTATTTGTTGATCCTCAAGACTCTGACTGGAGTAAGATGAACTGTCAAAGTTGTTTTGATTTGCATTTCCCTAATTGGTAAGGATGATGAACACTTTTGAGGTATTTCTTAGCCATTTTTATTTCATGTTTTAAAAATGTTCTTTTTGGTTCCATAGCCCAGTTTTTGATTATGTTTATCAAAACGTATTATGTTTATGTGGGCTTTTATGTATTCTGGGTATTAATCCCCTGTCAGATGCATACCTGGCAAAGATTCTCTATGCACTATCACATCACTCAACTGTTCATTACTTTAGCTCTGCTTAGACTTGTTCTGATATAACTTCTGACATCTCATATACGGTATAATCTATACATAGGGATAATCTGACTTCATTTCCTATGTGTATCTCTTCAATTTACTTCTCTTTCCTTATTGCTTCAGATAGAGCTTCATGTACATAATTGAGAAGGACAATTAGTGGGCAGCCCATGTCATTCCTGATTTCAATGGGATTGCTTCCAGTTTTTCTTCATTAAGGACAAGGTTGGTTGGGAATTTCTCATATAACTTTTATTATGTTGAGCCATGTTTCCTCCAGACATATTAATTATTGAAGTTTTATCATGAATAAATGCTAGATTTTCTGCATCTGTTGAGGCAATTATGTTACTTTTTCCCAGAAGTCCATTACATGATTTATTATATTTGATTCATTTGTGTATGTTTAACTTTCCTGAATCTCTGAGATGTAGCCAACTTAGTCATAGCAGACAAACTTTTTGATGTATGTCTGTATTCAGTCTGCAAGTATTTTACTGAGGATTTTAAACTCTGTCTAGTTTTTATTTTTGTTGTATTTTTACATGGTTACAGTGTTGGAGTTTTACTACTTTCAAAAAGGATTTTGGGAGTGCTTGTGCTGTCTCTTTTTTCTTCCTTCCTTTCTGCCTTTTTGTTTGTTTGTTTGCTTGCTTACTTGATTGATTTTTATAATTTCAAAACAATTAGCTGTAGAGATTCTTTGAAAGTCTGGTAGAATTGTGCTTTACAGCCACCTGTCCTAAGCTTTGTTTTTAGTTGGAAACCTCTTTATTACTGTTTCAATTTCCTCATCTATTATAGATATGTTTAGATCATTCATCTTTCCTTGGTTTAATTTTAGTGGTTCATTTACTGGTTTTTGCATTATCCCCTTATAATATTCTGAGTTTCTTTAGTGTCTTTTGTGAGGGTCTCTGTTTATTTCTAGTTCTGTTTGTCTTTTTTAAAGGTATGATTAGTTTTGCTTAAATGTATGCCTGTGAATAACTTGTGCACATAGCGCCTTGGAGGCCAGAAGAGGCCATCAGATCCCTTAGAACTGGAGTTACTGAGGGTTGTGAGCCACTATGTGACTTCTAGGAAGAATTAATCTTGTGTCCACTCAAAGAGCAGCCAGTGTTCTGCTTAGCAGTCTACCCGGGCATTCTTCATTTTTACCATTTTTATGGTGTGGTAGAATATTTAGAATCTACTCTATTTGAAATTTTAAACCTCATGAAGCATTATGATTCACTATGGTTGTCATTCTGAGCTACAAGTTACTATTTCTCTAACTTAGACTTCATCCCCTGTGGCCCAAACCAACCCACCTTCCATCCATTTTCAGCCTTTGTCTCTTAGGCACAAATATCCTCTTTTTCAGGGAAGCCTGTTTCACTTATTATCAGGACCACTAGAAAAATCTATAATTATCTGTTGTTGACACTGCACTGATTAGGAACATAAAGTTTCCAAAGACCTTCCACATCAGAACTTAGGTGGGTATTTAGTTGAATGACTGGATAGTGTGACTTAGCAATGACAGAACATCAAAAAGACCATGGCACCACGTATGTGCCAGACAATGTAATGAATTCTTTACCTATTTTCTCATTTAAACCTCATTAGCAATTCTGAAGCAGGCGAGGCATGGGATAATAAGATAAACTGAACCTGCCCTTTGTTCTAGCTCCAGAGACAAGGCATGCCTCAGGCATGATATCACTAATTCTCAGTTTAAAGTGATTTGAAGTCTGTAATGTTCAGTGTTGCTTATATTAAATGAAAATTGCTTTACTTACCACAATTTTTCAGATTCCAGTATACATGCAATTTTTTTTCTTTTTGTTTAAAGTGCTATGTTTCTTTAAGACTGTGATAATCCTGGGAAAGAGAGTTATAATTACCTCTCAGAAAAACTAACCAAAAATATATACTAAATTCATATTATTCCAGTCATCTTCCTTGTTAACTTGACACAGCCTAGTGTCAAGGATTCTTGAGTACACAGTGGTCATTTAGGGGTACTACAAATTTCCATCCATAAGATGGGCAAAGAATTTCATGGCCTGGAAAAAGAACACATGAGGGGAAACAAAAGTGACAGGATGGTACAGTGACATTTGCAGAGAGATGTTCTACTGAAGAAGATAGTTGGCACTCATATGGCTAAAGGCTCAGAGAACTCAAAAGGGCCTCTGCCAGAGAGGGAAAGCAACAGTTACAGATGATTAAATCTGGGAACAGAGAAACACAAGCCCAGAGAGAATAAAGAAGAAACACGACAAACTTCATTAGAACAGTTCCCGTCAAGGAGATGGGAGGAGTTCCAGATGTGGACGTCCACACAGGAGCTCTTGTGAGACTTTCTATAGGTTCTTGAGTATCCCCCTGCAAGATTTTCTCTTCTTCTCCCTAATTGGTCCCAACAGTCAGCCATTAGCAATTTGGAACTTTTAATGAATGACATGTGTAAAAGTAGAACTGTCTTCAAGAGGTGACAGAAAATACAGCCCCAGAAACAAGGAGAAGCCCTTATTAATGTGGCTATTCCTGGCTTTCCACATGGCTCAAGTTCCAGTGACCCTCCTTCACTAGCATCATCTGAGAAAAAAGTCTAGATTGAGAAATTACCCCAGTCAGATTCGGCTATGGGTATGTTTGTGAAATTTTTTAAACTGCTAGTTGATATAAGAAGACCTACTCAGAAAATGGGCAGCCTCATTGTAAATGGATTTTAGTATACTCTAGGTGTGGGACAATGAAGACTTTCTAACTTAAGAGAAGTAGATGCAGACTTTAAAATTCCCCCTTCCTATATTCAAGAAGGAATGTTGTTCTTTTGACTCAAAGTGTTTTATCTTAATGCTTGGAGAGCAAATTGGGATGGATAATAGAGTAAGAACATTTTGGAAAGAAAATAAAAATTCAAAAGTTCACCAAAATGCAAGTCCATAAAAGCCTGGAAATTATTGAGGCATAATTATTTTGTATACTTTACCCCAAAAAAGTAATCACTGAGAAGATTCTTCGGAAGATCTCTCTGCTCTGAAGAAAATGTTGAAGACAGCAGACTTCTTTTTTATAATTATTATTTATGACTTATTATGTTTTCCCCAGCTGCCAGGCATGTGGAAATGGACTGTACTCTAAGTCCTGCTAACTTTCAAGAGCCCAAAAGGAAAAGATGTGAGCAGGCAGGTGTGAATGCTGTTGATGTGATTACCAACTAGAGGGATCTGCCCATTCAGAATGCCAAGAGCACTTCTACTCAAAATCCTGGCATTCCCCCGCAATTCTGACCTTGAGGCACACATTCAAAGAAGTGTTGAAGGAAGTCATCCCCACTTCAAACTGTCAGTGGAAAGACTTCTACCCCCAAAATTGAGCCCTCCCAGGAGAACATTCAGTCTCCAGATTATTACTACTTTAGGAGATGGAAGGATAAAATAAAACTGCCACAAAACCCTACAGCTTTAAGATTAGCAATGTTGTTATCTGCCCATTGCCTATTTCTTTCGTGATTGCTTGGAAATTTTCTCTCAAATCATTAAACATTTTCAATATCTAAAAATTATGGAAGAAGATAATGATGACACTGTTGTTGAGATTTAGCAGATGTTAGCATGATGTGCATTATTTGCCTTAGCTCATTTCAAAGCTATAAAACACTGATGCTTCAAAGACTTACTCCCAACACTTGCTTTTCAGATTTTCTAAAAAAAAATGGCAATTTAAAATAGTATGGATGTCTGTGCTCATACTCTATCAGTCTAGCCATCCACCTACCCATCCATCCATCCATCCATCCACCTATCCATTCATGAACAATTTGTCTAAACATATGAATCTGAGTGCTTGGTGTCACATACATTTCACCTTTTTTAAATCTTTACCTTTTTGTAGTTAACTTTGACAATTCACCTTTATAATTTTTGTACTTATATTTGATGACATTTTTAGATCTGGTTTATCTGTTTTCTATTGCAATAAATGTCATTACAGAACCTTTTGTGAACTAAAGTTTAAATATCTATTGCAAGGTCACCTGTTGATAGAAAGGTTGAGTAATCTAGCATGGATACCTTCTACATATAGATACCCAAAATGGTGTCATGGAATGACTTCTTCCATTGCAGGCGATGGGTGAATAGAGTTGACGTGGGGTACACACATGCAGGTGGTAGTATTTCTGCATGTGATGCCAAGTTGGTGCAAATATTTCATACCACATTTAGTACGTGTGTTCAATTTATAACATGTTATTTCTTCTATTATGTCTTGGCAATTTTATACACACGTACAATTCATTCTTATCATTTCTGCCTCCCTCTTAACCTCTCCTATCTCCATTCTTTTCATGTTGGAATTCTTCTTCCATGCATGCCCTCTCCTGCTTTCATGTCTCATCTTTTGGTGACCCACACATTTGAATTTGATAAGTATTTACAGGAGCATGGGCAATTTAACAATAGGCACACCATTGAAGAAGATAATCCTTATCCACACTCAGGCAGCTACTAGCATACAATAATCTTTTAGGGAGTTGTAGGGCCTTACAGACCATCCTCCATTTGTAATGAGCTGTCCATGGGTTCAAGTTTTTGCAAGAATGGTACAAGTAACCACATCTGCTATAAATTTATGAGTTCAACAACCATGTAAGGTCCACAGACAATGCTTGACAGCACATAGGCGCTGTAACACTCACCACGAATAAACAAACCTACATTTAAAAATCTACTGTCAGATTTGACCAGTTTCTCATGTACTCATTTCAAATGTATGCATGTTTATCTCTGTGCAACTCCAGCACACACTGAGCCAGCACACACTTCAGTGAAGCTGCCGAGCCATCCTGCTGTCACCAAGACCCTGTGCAACCCACAGCACTGCCCTACTTACTAGATATTTACTCTACTGTCCCACTAACCACTATTTTGCACTGTCACATGATTATATTTTGTGACTGTTATAGGCATATGATTATCTTCGTATTTTTTCGCTCATTTTAATTTAACTACCTCATGAGGCATGTACATTATTGTGTGCACTAATACATCATTTTTATCCCAAACCAAGGATGTAGGGCCTTTCATTTATCCATTTACCCACTGCAGAGCAAATATGTTGTTTCCGTTTTGGAGCTATTGGTAGTAAAGTCACTATTAGCAATCATAGACAGGGTTTTTGTGAACAAATACTTCACCAATGAGGGTGGAAATCACACAGCGGTGCAATTGTTGTGTCCCATAGTATTACAGATATGGTTTTGTGAGAATTTTCATGCCCATTTTGGAGCTATTACCCATTTTACACTGCAGTCAGCAAGGCATGAGAATCCCTCTGCTTCTATATCCAATTGCTTGCTACTTTCAGTATGTTCATCTATTTCAACAATGCTGACATTTACTGTGGCTTTGGCTTACATTTCTGTAATGACAGGATACCAAGAAACAGAAAAGAGACAAAAAAGGAAAAGAAGAAAAAAATTTTAAAAAAAAAGGAAAAGAAGAGGAAGATTCATCATGTATCAAGTAAGGTTAAATAATCATATAGTATGTACAATATATTGTGTATGCTAGTTATAGTTCATACTAGTGTGAACAAAGGTGAGCATACTCAGGTGCACATGTGTGTAGAATCCTTAAGTTGGCAGTAGTGTCTGCAACTGTTTTTCTATGTTATTTTTTGAGAAGTTTGTATATGGATATATTTACACTGGTTCCTTCCATCTCTTCCTTCCTCCTACATGTTCTGTGCTCACAACTCCTCAAATTCATGGCCTCTTATTCTTTAGTTATTAGTTATACAAAAGCATATAATTATAACTATAACTTGGTGAGTTCACTTAGTGTTGCTCAGGTGAATATGTTTCTAGCTGATTGCTTGGAATTGTATAACCAGTCAGGAGGTTTGACTCTGGAGAATATTGATTAACTATTTCTCAGCAATCATTAATGGCTTGTAGCTCTTCATCTAGTAGTGCAGCCTTGTGAGAGTTCTTTCATCCATGTTGATATGTCAATTGGCGTCATTTTTCAGGTCTTATTTAGGCAACAATATTGTTGAAATTTCATGGGTGCAGTTTGCTGCCATTTATGGGAGACACTGTATTGCAGCAGATGTCCTGGTCTTCTAGCTCTTATACTCTTTCAGTAATCTTATAATTTTCTGTAATGCTCCTTGTGCTTTAAATGTAGGGGTTGTGTTATAGATATATCAATTGGGGCTGAGCAACCCAAGAACAGTCATTATTTGCATTTCTACCAGTGTGGCTTCCAGTAATGATCTCTGATTGCTGAAAAAATAAGATTTTTTAATGAGGGGGTGAGAATCAATGATGCAGTTAGAAATTGTACTGGTTTAGGAAAATGACCATCCTAGATACAATTAGGGTCGTTGCATCACCCAGCAGAGATAGTGCAGTAAAATTATAGTTTCAGATATAAACTCCATCCCATTTAATGAGCTTTAAGTAAAATTAGATAGCCGATGGTTATTCCCATAAAATAGGTACCATTATTGCATGTTTAGGGATATCATGTTATTCTAGTCAGTGATGTTTGTAGGTGATACAGCTGGGTGGAACTCCTGTACTTTCTTCCTTTGAAAGCTTGCAAAGCTCCTTCTGGAACTATGGAAGCTAGTTCTCACATGTGGAGAGAGGACTTAAAGGAATCCAGCTGGAACTGACCTTTAGGTCTTGTCCCTGAGGATTAATTCTCATAAGGCCTGAAGAAGCTATGCAAGCTTCAGAGAGAGAAAAGCAATATTTCCTTATATTATTTAAATTAATTTAGTTTATTTTGAGACAGGGTCTATCACTGAACCTGAAGCTCGTTTATTTGACTAGACTATATGGTAATGTTGTCCAGACCTGCCTTTCTTGATCTTTATTAAAACCTAATGCTATGGTTACAGATGAACACCACAATCTCCAGCTTTCACAATGATGCTAGGAATCCAAATTCCGATCCTCTGGATGGCATAGCAAGTACTACACTGAAGTATTAATCTAATTAATCTTATTAATCTAATTAATCTAATTAATCTTAATCAACAAAAACCAGAAGTCAGATATTGAAGTAAAAACCTGGGCAATCAAAGAACCTGGAGCAGCCGCCAGCTGCTTCCTTCCTCTCTGTTCCACAGTCTGAAAGAGCCTGAGATCCTGTCTCCACTCCACTTCATCAATTCCTCGCTCTGCCTCCCAAGTGCTGGGATTAAAGGCATGAGCCTTCTAAGTGATGGTATTAAAGGCGTGTCGGGGTCTAACCTCAGTGAGATTCACATGTTCCAGGGTAGGAACTTGAGGATTAGAATTATTAAGTAAAAGGAACAGAGGTATGAGGGAAATTAAGACAGAAACGCAGGACAGCTCTGTAGGGATATTCAGTGAATACTGAAATCGCCCATATTTATTTTCCACATGCTTATATACTTCACCTCAGAAGGGGAGGGGGAGGCAACAGACTTCATTAACATTATATAAGGAATAAACACAGCATCCTCAGTCAAGCACTCTGTTGTTTAAACTTGAATTCTCCGACCTTTGGTAAGGTGAAGCAGATCCACCTCTATTCTCAGAATGCTAATTAACCACACCCTAGGTTAAGATCTCTTGTTTGTAACCACACCGGTTGACAACAACTTTGAAAGAGCAAGAATAAACTAAAACTCTCTGAGCTTTAGTCAAGATGGAACAGGACTCATATCTGTGGGCCCTGGCAAAGGTGTGAACCTCCTCAAGTGATGGGATTAAAGGTGTGAGCCCCCCAAGTGCTGGTAAGGGATACCCTACCACCGCCTGACTTCTGTGATTAACTAATGGTTAGCTCTACCCTCTGATCTCCAGGCAAGCTTTATTTGTCAGAACACAGACAAAATATCACACAAAACTACACTAACTATGCCACCTCATCAGCAGAGAGTATATATTTTTAATGAAAAAAAATAATTGAGAGGGCTGGGTGTGTATCGTAGAGTTCACCAAACATGAACAGGTGCTTGGATTTGATTCCCAGCACCTCAAGCAAATCAATAAGATAATTCAGACTTTATACTAATATGGTTGTTATTTTAAGGTATACTTAAATTTTCTCAATCCCAAGGTTCTGAGAGGATACAACCCAATTCCTAAATAGAAAAAAAGTCAGGCATTTTGATTCATAAATTTTGCTAGATTATGTCTCAAACTAACTGTAACTCCATGGGGGACAAAGGGTTACAGTTTGAATCATGACAGCTGCTCTTTTCTCCTATCCTAGGAGCAAGCATTCTCTAATACTTTTAAATCTGTAAATATTATGCCTCTGGTCACTCATTGATTTTAAATTAGTGATGCATAGATATTCAATGTGAAGGATATACTTTGGATAGCATATTATAGAAATTCGACTCACAACAGAGGTAAAATATAGGCAGTGAATGTTGCTGAAATATACACAAGGAAGAAAAATAGTACATGTTTGTTTAGTGTGTGTGATGTTGATACATTTCCAAGTCTCTAACTTAACAAGGACCAGCAAAATGCTTAATAATGTATAGTCCAAAATTCTTGGTTCTGCACTGGGCTATGTAGGGAAACAGGCATTTTCTATCTCAAGGACCCAACATCTTTTAGTTCTTTAAGCTGCTCTGAATTCTGTGAACAGGCAGAGAATGAAAAAGAACTGAGTGTGAGTATTCTTTATGTCTAACCAATGGGGAAGGTAGAAGGACTGTGTGTAAGAACCAATCGTATGTAACAGATGAGTGAATAGGAAGAGCTGTGTGTAAGCACTCATTAAGTCTCTAAATGATAGAGAATGAAGATGGATTGTATGTTGGAACTCATCAGGTCCATGAGAGGATGAAGGAGAAAGAACTGTGAATAAGCACCTATCCTGCACAGTCCACAGCACTGACAGTTACATCCTTTTGGCTATGCATTAGTTACAGAGCAGTGCCTGACTACAGAAGAAGTTGGGAAATACATGCAGTCTACTTAGGAAGTACAGAGAAGTTTGATATTTACCTTCACAATCTGTGCCACAGGGATGATATAAAAGGAACAAGAACTGGACCAAAGCAAGGGGTTCAGGTGGTCTTCTCTGGATACAAGAGTAGACATCTATCAGATATGTCTCCAAAAGATCAGAATTTGATGAAAGATACATGGGGCCAATGTCATTGTGCTTCACAGAAGGACCAATGCTATTGGGAAGATGCTTAAGCATTCTTGCTTTTTATACTTCTGTTCTCATCACAGCCTGAGAAATAGTCCAGCTGATTATAGATAGAAAGTTCTAAACCAGAAACCAAATCAAACTCTCCTCATTTAAATAGCTGCTATCAGGTATGTTGTAACATTGTTAGCAGAATGACTCAGAAGTTTTCTCTCCTATTGCCTTTCTGCATGTTTCCCACACACCCATAGCCTACTGTCTATTATTCTCTATTTGTACTTTTCCTGGATCTTAACTTGTCATGTAATTGATATCTCTGTTGTTACACTTATTTTCTTCCCTGCTACCAGATATAATCACCAAAAGTCCATACATCCCTGTTTTATGTCATTTGTATTTTCTCAGTAAGCAATTGTTAAATGAATAAATAAAATAATTCCTGTGTGTTCAAGAGCACATATGTACTATTTTCTAGGAATGGGTATAAAATCAGAAACATCCAAATGTGATTCCAAGTCCTAAGAAATAGGATTTGTGCTTTAATACATTGGTATAATTTAAACATTTTCCACTGAATTGAGTAAGCTGTGTCCATTCCACTCTCATGTGGCATGTATTTAATCAGTTGAAAACCACATCCAAAAAGGTACTATCACTGGGAATATAGGATAACTACAGTAGAGTTCAGAGAAGATGTGGGATAACATAAGCAAGTTATTTTTTCAGAGTTAAGTCAATAACATTCAATCATGTTTTTTTTTCTACAAAGTTCATTTTACAAACTCAAACCTTATGGACATTAGCAGCATTATGATTCATATTGGTAAATGACCCTCTCATTTTTAACAAATAAAGGTAGGCACTGTGGCAAACATTGATCTGAAAATACACTGTTAGTGACATAGTTTAGATCTTTATGTCTAGATAAGATTGTATGTGTAATTAAAGGCTTGTCTGAACTGTGTAGATTTGTAGACATAGAAGTCTCTTTTATTCTGGAACCTGTGCCATCCACAGCATTGGAGTGAGGCACAATGATCTTACGGAATCGCATCTTCTTTAGGCTATTTTGGCAGCTAAAGTAACTTGTTTTTCACATAGTATGCAATACTTACAATAAATCTTAGAGTATGAAACCCTTCACACATGAAGCAGCTGTTTTAACAGCTCCTACGACTAGGATCATGATGCATTTGATCTGTTGCTGGGGAGTCTCCTCCAGAAACTGGAGCCCTGCTATTATTCACACAAACACAACACGCAGCGCAAGCCCCTCTACCTCCCTGCAGCTCTCCTCTCTCAGCCAAGTCTCAACAGCACAGCTATTCATAGTCACTCATTGAATCCAGGTTCCATTTCCCACCAACTCTGTGCATACTCAATTTTGCTTTATAGTTTCCAAATATATTGTGTAGATGACTGAGTCATGGACAGTATTTGCAAAGTTTGTATGTGGGTTTTGCGAAGATGAAAATCCAAATGTTTGGGCATCTGTATACTGTTTATCTACTTTCTTTGGAAGCTAGTGGGAAACCATCCAAGATAATTCTTACAATCTTGCCAACATTTCCTACTCCGTGTTTGGTGAAAATAGCATGTGGCCCTATTTCAGTACTTGTGTGTTTTCAATTCTAGTCATAGCCAGAAATTGCCTCAATAAGCAGTTTGGGGAACCAAACAGGAAAAATCAAATGCAATGTGGAATTTGAAGAAATTTATGTTGTGAGTTATAAATACCAGTGTGGTCCATTTCATATCAAAAGGCCTATTGGTCAAAGGGAGCACCATTTAGGTGCTGATACAATGTTTCACAACTTATTTTGGGTTTGGGCAAAGATTTACATTGTAGATTTATGTGAATAATTTAATTCCTTTGTCCTCTCATTGGTAACATTTACATAGTCTAATTGATACCTTAAAAATCAAGTCTGATGTTTCCTGAATATGAAAGAATGTGAACAACCTGTCACTTTCTCTGAAGTTATACACCATATCAGAAAGATCCCAATGTGGTCTTTAAATACCTTGTTCAAGAAGACCATCATCAAGATCTGTTGGCCTCATTAGAAACTTACCTGGTTCCAACATTCAGGAAAATTATGTCCACTGTGTCATGTGCTATTTTCATAAAAGCTTAGGATAATTTGAATTTCTTAATCAATTTTCTTTGAGATTCTGTTGATCACAATTTCCAAGAACTCTTTCTCATACCTGGCTTGTAACACTGAATAACACCCTGTAGGAAGCCCTTTATAATGATTTTACCAAAATAACACTGAAAGTTGAGCATCAGCATCATCTCTTCATTTTTAACACTGAGATGATGCCACACATATAATGATTAGTACATTGTTAGGTATATGTCCCAAAATTCAGCCTTGAGTGACTTTTCCCAAATCTTAAATATTATTCATGGCTTGCTCTTCCATAATAAATAACCTGCCATCTAATAATCACAGGAAATCATGGCAAGATAAATTTTGGGAGCACAAACATATACATATCCATGTATAGATCAATGTATAATCTATGCACAAAACATATTAGGTTATCTAAATGTGATAGCCATTATTAGTCTTTAAAAGAAGCTAACATAAGCACTTCTAAATATAGCTCCATCTTGTTCTTACAACAACTCTAAGAGTCAGGCTCTTTCTATTTCTATTTTAAAAGGATTTAAAGTAGCCAAGTGTTGTGCTTAGTGTTTCAAATATTATATGGGAAAGGATGGCATAAGGAAATAGAACTCAAGCCTAGATACCTGTTTTGAGAACCCGTATCAATCTGCCTCTGTCAAGGTCATGACTATAACCAGGAATATGCAAAATCATAGTTCAAAAAACAGTGCTTCACCATCCTGATTTTCAGACATTCTATCTTCCTCATCTCCTATTTATCCCTAAGTACCCTATATACTTCCTGACACTAATGACTAGACTGACATCTGAGGTTTTCACACACCTCAGAGAGTGAATGGAATTCCAGATAGTATGTGTAAATGAATACAAAACATTTGCCAACTAGTTAATGACTATATTTCTAAAATTTACTGTTTCTAATAATTGGTTTATGTAAGGTCTACACTGCAATGAGCCAGTAGAAGCATGCATTCATTAGCTATAACTTGGGTACTTCATTCTGATGTAATAAATGGTCTTCCTCCTGCTTAGACCAAACAACCCCTTTTCTATCACTCCTCGGGAATATTAATATGCTTTATGCATCCGCTATCATATGATTTCAGTGGAAGCAAGTAATCCTAATAGTACCAAGAGGAACTAAGTCAACTCATTTTCATTCTACTTCTAGTTTTCACAAGGCAAACAAAATTATTTAGTGTAAGCTAAGCTGCATTGCATGAAAATACTAAAAATTATCTGGGCACAAAGCTGAAGTTTTTTTCTTTGATCATATTAGGCATGAATTTCACACACTCTTTCAAACCTTTTATGGAATGTGTATTGCAGTATTTCTTCATGCTTGTTTTTCCTCAGAAGTATACTTATTATAAATGTTGGCCTGAGCACAACAGAAAAGTAATGAATCTTGGTGGTTTTCTAATGCACTTTTCCTTAGTTTTAAGTTTTAACATTCCCCCAAAATACATATGGCACTGGAAGGCTCCTTCCACTGAATGTAGAACACTCTGGAAACATAAGAAATTAGGAGACTGTTCAAGGTCTTCTGCCTAGCGTCTCTTCAATACTCTGACCAATGATGATATAACTACATATACCTTTGCCTCTAAGACTAAACAGAAGATTGACATGGGTTTCAAGGATAGATATACAATATCACATATGACAGCTAACTAGGCTACAGTGAAAGATCATCACTTAGGAGTGCTTGCTATTCTTGCACAGGACCTGCCTTTGGACCCTAGCACTCATGTCAGAAGGCTCACACCTGTCTGTAACTCTATCTCTATGTGATCTGACACTGTTGTCTGGACTCTACAGGCACCTGTGCCCATGTATGCCTATGCATGTGTGTGCATGCATGTATGTATGTGTTTGTACACATACGTAAATACAGGCACCCACATAAACAAAAATATAATAAATATACTTTAAACATAATATTCTTTAAGTTTCTAAAATAATGGTCCAATGAGACAGCTCAGCAGGTAGAAGTACCTTTTCTCAAGCATGACAATGGGAATTAACTCCAGGACCCACATGGTAGAGAGAAGTGACTTTCAGAAGTTGGTCTCTAATCTTAATACATATGTGCCTGTAATACAATCATGCTACCCACCCCCACGACACACATGGGTAGTGAAAACTAAAATAAATACATTTCTTTTTTTAAAAGCTCCAGTCGGACCAAGGGATAATTTAAGGAGTTATTGTGGTTTGGTTCCTCTCCTTTCTGTTTTCACTCATGCACATTCTTAAAATTTTGCTTTTGAAGAAATACCCTAATTGGACATAGAGGTTTATCATTTTAAATTGCTACATATAACATTAAAAGGAAGTTCAAAATGGTTGTATTCTAATATGTTAGTGTGTCAAGGATGCTCACAATAAAGTTTTGGTTAAGTTCTTTAGGGAATACTTACAAAATGAAGAATCTAAGCACATGCTTAGAGGAGCACCACGAAGAACGTACTTTACTGTGACAAATGCCATGGAAAAACATCATCTTGTCCTCAGGTAATAAAGCTTGATATACTAAAAGCCTAGAAAAAATGAAAAGTATAAAGAAATCACACATTTGAAAAACAAATGAGACATAGTAGCTGAAACATGAAATTACATTTGAAGCCATTGTCAAAAATCAATTATTGTGGACCCAGCAGCAGTTTGCAATAATTATGCTCAAAATATATTTGCAGAGACATTAAG
Organism: Ondatra zibethicus; assembly: GCA_004026605.1. Lineage (NCBI taxonomy): Eukaryota > Metazoa > Chordata > Mammalia > Rodentia > Cricetidae > Ondatra > Ondatra zibethicus. Next base: position 17,808 of record PVIU01005828.1, read on the forward strand.
TTTCAAAAACATCATGGGGATATATAAAGACAATATTTACTATTGTTTTACTCTTTGAAAAATACCTTCCCAGTACCTGAAGCACTTCAGAAATTACCTAAGCAATAAGTTTTTTTTCACACCAAGTTAATTTTTTCAAAAGATCCATTTTGAATTGCTCCACTGTTTGAAACTGTATTTGATCGCTCGCAGAACATCTAGTCTCCAAATAGGCTTAATTTATTTGATTATCACAGTATTTTTTTTCTCTCATTGTGGTTGTATCTGTTTTTGTTTTAGTTCAGGCTAGCCTTGAACTAGTTATCTTTCTACTTCTATCTTCCAAGTGCCATGATTGCAGGTATACATAGCAGGCTCCCTTTGCTTGTGGGCTTACTTTTCTAGGGTTTTCAAAATAGTAGGAATTTATCTTTCTATAGTGCTAAATAGTATTCCATCCATACCCATTGCTGCTTGATAATCAAATCTGGTGGAATTGCTCAGTCATATGGTGAGATCTATGTTTACTTTTCCAGAGTAGCTGTATTAAGATACATTTCCACCCACAATGCTCTAGGGTTTCTCCACATCTTTGCCAGCACATACCTTCTGTGTATTGGCAAACAGCCATTCACATAGATATGAGGTGACTTTACATGAAATTTTAATTTGTATTTTCCTGACACCTCTTGTTGAACAACTTATCAGATACCTGCTGGCCATTTGTGTTCCTTTATCATGGGAATTAGATATTTAGGCCTCTTGTTTGTTTGGGTATTTTGGGCTAGGATTTTCTGCTGTGTTATAGGGGCTTTTTATTGTGTTGGTTGAGCTCCTCACGTGTTTATTATGTAGCTGCCTCTAGTGTATTGTTTTCAAAAAATTCTTCCCAATAACTGGTTTGTCACTTTATGCCATTGGCTATTGATTTTACTATGAAGTTTTTGGTTTGATGAAATCCCAGTGTCTAGTTCCATTTCTGTAGTCTATATTCTGGTGTCTTATCCAAAAATTCTGTACCTGGTAAATATTAGGTACCACTCCCTTTTCTGTTATTTTTTTTTAATTTTCCTAGTCACTAAAACTTCACAGTTAAACTTGTAATGCTTAAGTCTTTAATACATTGTAAAATATTTTTAACATCTGATATGACATGAAGCTCCAATCTTATTTTATTCTTTGACATATGGAATTCTAGTTCTTTCAGGACTATTCACTGTGGGGACACATGTTTCTCTGTGGTATGTTCTTGGCACATTGTTCAAAGCCCTCTAATTAACAATGCATAGGTTTTGGCTGAGGGCACCTATTCATTGTACTTTGTGAATTAGTATGTCTGTTGTGGCAGTAACAGAGTGGTATTATTAAAAAATCCCATCATATTTCACATCACAATGGAGCAGGGGCATGTTCTGATGTCAGAAGTGACCAAGGTAGGACCATCTCCAGTAGAATAGTCAAAGCATGTAGGAGCAACCACAGTTTGCTTCAAAAAATGACAAAAATTCTAAATTCTCTGTCACAGGCAAAAATAATAATTTACTATGGCTTTAGAGAAAACATAAAGACAAATAGAATAAATATTTCTATAAAACAATTCTATTTATGCTTGATAGAATGTGTGCAATATTTTTATATTTATATATACCTATATACATTAAGCTAAAGTTTCTTCTAGTCTATAAATAAATACTTTGTAATTGCAGATTTCTACAAAGCATAGAGCCAAGTATTTCATTCAAACTGACATAAATAGCAAAGATACTAACAAAGTACTGGCAGATTAAATACTTTGGTATTTAGTTTTCTGTATGAATACATGTTATATACATTCATGTACTAACAAAGACATATATGTGTGTGTTAAAGAGGGAAATGGATAATATTTTATTGTTTTCTTTAAATCATGTTGTTTCTATTTTTAAATGTATGAATACATACACATGGGTACAGCTGCTCATGGAAATCAGAGGGGCTGGAGACAAGGAAGACACAGCATACAAGGTAATGGTGCCAGAAACTAAACAGTTAGTTCTAAGATAGCATTGGTCACAAAGACCAGAATGAAGACACAAATTAGTAACAAGGCTGTAGGAAACAAATAAGGGTACAGTATAGGCATTAGGTCCAGAACAAATATGACTTACCTGAATTGCTTTTAGCCTCACTTCAGAGTAGATAAATAATATTGAAACCACAGATCAGATTCATTGAATGTGATATAAATATAAGCTGGTCATACTTAAAGTTTCATGTACAGAAAAAACAGATAAGTAAAAGTTGACTATGCATGCACCCACGTGCATTAGTTCAAAATGATATGTGCAAATACCAGTCTAAAGGAAAATAAATTCTAAGTCACTTCAGAACAAGCTCTGCAGTACCTACTTCTGTTTTAGTCTTTGTTTCTACTAATATGATTTTTATGTATTACATAGAATGTTTATTTAATTAATGAATGAGTTCTCTCTCGCCTATTAAAATGTACTTTATAGTTCTATTTCTCAGGATCAAACAGATGTAATTAAACACTTTGATGTACAAATACTAAAATTAATAACCATATTTTATCACAAAGTTATCACCATCCTTTTGACATCAAATATGATTTAGTAAAATGAAAACTAGTTCTACATCCACTGCCTTGTGCAAAGGGGGCAGTACTAGAGGGAGATGAGACTCTGCCTTCTTGGGATGAAAAGTCATTACATGAGTGTACACATGCATATAATTCAACAAGATGAACACTTAAGGTCTGTGCATTCGACTCATTGTGAGTTACACCTCCAACAACAACATGTTTTGAGCCAAGCAAAACACATGTTTAAGACAAATTTTGGAAAAATACATTTTTATTTAAAAACATACTGTAGAAATCATTTGACTCACCAAACATGCCTTGTGTAGGCAGATTTCTAATGTAGGAAGCAGGGACAGGCTTCTTTGTGGTTGAAGACTGAACTGCATCCTGCCTCAATACCCAAATAATAAACCAACCAGAATGGTCAGATGACATCAATGCATTTACTCCAAACCTCATCCATTTAACATGAGCTATACCAGTCCTTCCAAACCTCTTTGACATTTACCCAAATCCTGTCTTTCTTCATAGTCAACGGATGATTTCCAAGGGATTGCTGTGCTCTGGTTGGACAGGAAGCAAATGGCCTGGGTCGGTAAGAAGACTGGCCCTGCATCTTTTTATTAGCTTTACTCCGCAGTTTCTTCCACCTTTCCTCCCTGTCTTCCTTCTTTCCATCTTTCTTTATTTCCCAGGTCTATTTCTTCAATATTTACTTTTACCTCATTTGGTAGCTTCTCAATGTATTTGACATCCACAAAGGAACGTATCAACAGAGTTTGGGGAAGAGTTCCCCGTTTGTACGACAGCACCTGACTGTGCTGCTTCAGGCCCCAGCCATCTTTAGCATATTTCACTGTTCCATGTAGATTGGGAAGTGATTTGGTCTGCGTACAAATGAGTCACAAAACACCAGCAGCAAAGAAAGGGATCAGATCTTGGTTCGCTTGTAAGGCATTAAGGAGAAAAAATTTTAATAAATAAATCTGGATTATTTTTATGATGAATGCAATCTTCTTAAACTAATAACCAGAGAAGAGCTATGATTGTTACATGTCTAAAATTCCCAAATGGCAAAATATAATTAAAGTTCAAACTGTTGAACAAATAAACCTGTTAAATACATAATATTATCAGGCAAAATAGCTATGTGTTTATCACTCTGCCACTGTAATTACATTCACTGAAACTCTTCATGCATATATTCATATCTTGCTAACATTGTAGAGGCTAAAACATAAATTGCAGAGAACTGAGCATGGTTTCAAGGAGAAAGAGTATGCTAAAAGTGCTTGTTATAAAAAAGTAGAAGTCTTAGAGTCAATGTAACTACTAATTGCTTGACTGGAACCTCTAAGTATGTGTGTACTGACCTCAAATGAGTGATTATTGCATACCAGCACATGGTATATGGTAGAAAATCTGTGACACTACCTCTGTAGGTCTCCTGGAGAATAGGAAAATGAAAGTGTTCATTTGAGCTGGAGAAAAGAAAATGCCAGAAAGTGAATGAACCTAGATTGCTACTTTGGTGTAAATAAAAGTCAAATATTTTATGTATTTTCAACTAATGCTTAAAGATCATGAGGAACTGGCAAGTGGATCAATGTGGGGTCATAGAGGTTTGTTAGTTATTAAGAGTCACGAGAGGTCAGGAAATTAATTCCCTTGGTCTGAAACTGTATCCAAAACACAAGCCAGAGCAACTTGAGATGATCTCTGAAGTCTTGACAAAATTGGTGCCAAAAATTACATGGAAAATATGAAAGAAAACCATATAAGATTACATGTATTACTTGAATAACAAAAGAGGAAGAGGAGTGGGGCAGAGAGGAAAAAGGAAACACCAGTCCTACTGTGAAATCAAGTTCCTAGGAAGAAGCTGTGTCCCCAGAGACTGATGCTATACTGTAGAGAGGTTGGAATGTTGCAGGTCCTGAGACTAATTAACTATCTTAGGCTATTCTAGCCCTCTGGATCAGCTATTCCTTGTCTACCTCTGTGTTTGAACTATCATAGGTAAAACATCTTTTGGAATCTATTAACTTAGGAGACCACTAGCTTCTACCAGCTCAAAAGCTAAGAATTTTATCACATAGCCTCTTGTGCCTATAGAAGTACCACCTCTCTGCTTACCCACCAGTGACTTTTAAACTTGCCTTGTTCTGTAAAAATATAAGACTTCATGAAACTGCTTCCTCACTAAAACCTTTGGGGCTAACCAAAATTTAGGGTAACCTTTATCTGTGCTCTGGAGCCATGGTCACTTAAAATGACCCCAGGATAAACTATCTCCCTTTCCCTTTAAGATGAGAGTTATAGTTTTTGGATCTACACTACAAAGACAAAGCATCTTTATTGCTAAATTAATAAAGTGCTGCTAATAACATCAAATAACACAGAAGTAGAGATTGGAAAATTTAATAATAGTTACATACCTTCATAAATAACAAGGACAATAATTAATATATGTCCTCTTGAAAATCTCCTGCTGATAATTAATTATTTTGACATTCATTAATTTTCATATAGTAGTTTTTACCATTAAAATATTAAAAATATATGGGGATCTTAAAAGCAGAAGTAATAGAGGTAACAAATGAGCTAAAGGGATGTGAACACCCAGCGATTTCATCCTCAGCAGGTTTTGTGTTTGTAATGATAATCATTTGAGGAGGCACAGTTTATACTAAACTTTATTCTGAAATTATGTAAGGTAGCTAAATTTTTCATCAAGTGAAACCTTTAAAATTCTATCTTTTAAAATAAATGCTCCAGAATTCTGTTTCTATACTATTCTGCCTCTAAAATGTTTGCAAACTTTTTTAGCTTTATTGTTTCTCTGCTACAGAAGATATCATACTGAGCATTACTTAAGGAATATGAAGTTCAAGGAGATTTTTCAAGAGTCATCTAAGTAAAAACAAGGAGTTAATTATGGAGCCAACAATTTGCATTAGTGAGGGTCAATTTTGATTGTCAGCTTGGTGGCATTATGGTTCATCTAGGGGACAGAATTCTGGATATACTGACAAGGGTGTGTTCAGAGAGGCTTAAGTGAGGAGGGAACACCCACTGCAACTGTGGGTGACACCATCACTTGGGCTGAGATGATGTGGGGTTCCCCTCTGTATGCTGTGAATATGTTATATTACCATTGGTTAATAAAGAAGCTTCTTAGACCTATGGCAGGGCAGAATAAAACAAAACTGAATGCAGAGATAGAGAGAGTCAAACAGATGCCATGTAACTGCCTAAGGAGGCAGATGCTGTTGAAACCTCCCTGGTAGGCCCCAACCTGGTGATGATACACAGATTAATAGAAATGGGTTAAGATGTAAGAGCTAGTTAGCAATATGCCTAAGCTATTCGCCAAACGGTGTTGTAATTAATATAGTTTCTGTGTTAATATTTGGGTCTTGGCAGCTGGGAAATGAATGATCAGTCTCCAGTTACACTGAGATCCTGAACTGAATGGAAAGGAGGCTGCTGGATCATAGGCTTTTGTCGCATTATGCTTCCTGAATGAGAATACAGTGTGATTAACTGCCTACCATTCCTGGACCATATCTTTCCAACCAAGGTGGACTGTGTACTCAAAGTGTAAGCCAAAATTATTGACCCTCCTCAAGTTGTTGTACCAGGTTTTCACAATAGAGAGAAGTAGGTTTCCATAGTATCGAACAGTATTACAAGCCATTACAGAGCTTTCCTTCAAGTGACTTTCGTGGTGTCACAGGAGACAAGTTACCAGGGAAGAGGTGGATGGAAAGTCAAGTCTGATGTTAGTCAGGATTCCATACAGTGTTTTCAAATGGGGCAGAACTGAGAGGGAACTCTGCTGACCTTGCGGCATCTCTGTGGTACATACAGGGTGCACATACAGGCCTTGAACAAAAATTTGGGTCAGATCACAAAAAGCTATACAAACTGGGGGCCGCTGCTGAAAAGATGGGGTGCTGTCAGCTTCAGAAGAGCTATATCCACAGGTTGTAGAGGGAGAGACCTATGAAGAGAACACTGCAGAGTCTGCAGGATTTTTAGTTTTCATATGGAAAGAGGAAAGGTATTTTGTTCTTTGTGGAAAATATCAAAATACCCAGTCTCCTGCCACATCACACCAAAGCCCTATGGCATGTGTTTCTTGGCAAGAAATGCCCAGGAAGGGAAATTCTCTTCCCTTTAGGAGAATTCATTCTTTCTCCTGTTATATGGTTTGGATATGAAGTACTCCCCAGGAGTTTCATGTGTTGAAGCTTTGCTTCCAGTAAAGGCATTATTGAAAGGCAATTGGAGAATGAGTTTGGTTAATATGTATATAGACTACCTCACTGATGAGTTCTTAACTAAGTGGGTTGTAATGTAATGAGTTAGATCCCCAGAGACATGCACTACAAGTATGTATTAGGCCCATAACATGTATGTTTTTTACTCCTCTCTCCTTCCCCCTCCTCTCTTCCTCCTTCCCCTATTCTCAGACACAACAAAGTACAGAGACGTTTGTGCTACCACACACTACCATCCTTCAAGTTCAGCCATCTCTCTGACCCAAAGCAATGAGGTGAAACAGCCATGATGTGAGACTATGATATTATGAATCAAAGTAAATTTCTTTCTTTAAGCACACTTTGTTGATATATTTTGTCACAGTCTCAAAAGATTAATCCACAAAACCAGTTTCATTTGGCAAACTCATTTCTCCACCATTTTGAAAAATAGACTCATGTATGATAGGGGGATAAGTGACTCGGGGCGGAGGAGGATATATCACACCTGCTTCAACAGTACATATGACCAGAATCCCACCATTAGAACATTATGTCATACCAAAATTATTCATTGCTACTGACCATAAGGAGCTTTTGCTGTAGTAGCATCTTTGAAGCAGTCTCACTTGGCAAATATGTGACACTGGCCACACTGGAGTGTATTCCTGAGACTCAAAAGTCTCATCCCAAAGACACTCCATGACACATTTCTGCAGTGCATCATTGGGACTGTGAGTATGATTGGAGGTATTTACTGAAAAATCATGCAGAGATGGGAGTTGATGAACCCGACAAGTGAAACAGACACAAGCCTTGTATGTCTTCCTTCATAAAAATATGAATAAAATAAATTAAACCAGAACGTTTTTGCTATTGCTGTAGTTTAGACTCTAAACGCTTTATTTTCTGACCATACAATTAGCATCAGTTCCAGCAGAGGACAGTGCCATAGCAGGCTATTATATCCAATATTAACATCACATTATGTACTTAACAAACAGGAATTATCACCCTTTAGAAATTATACATGAGAAATATCTGAATGGCTTCATCCTTTAATCTTTTATTTGCTAATTGAAATTAATTAAATTAAGCTCATGTCCTTTTGTCTCTACACAGTCAAGATACCAGGAGTGAGGAGGAGCAAAAACAACCCCCCATTGACTTGTTTGTTCCCAAGTGCTTAATGTGAAATACTGTAAGGGCAATGTGCCAGACACAAGGCACTTAACTATCTGCAGGCTCTGTGCTGGATAAATCTTGCAAATTAATGTATAAATAATATTATTAATACCTTGGGTCCCTCTTGCACCAGATTTATGTAGCACAAACATGATGTGGGAGACAGTATTTAGTGTATGTAAATACCTTAATTGGATAATTCAGGCACAAAAATATAACTTAGTGCTTATTATTTTAAATTTATATTTCATACATTTCCATTGCACAAGTTCCTATATTTCTTGATTTCTACATTTCCACATCCTGAACAAAACCTTAGCTTTGGAATCTTGAACAAACTATCAAGCAGGCATTAATCCACAAAGATAAAGCACTGTACTTGTTCATACCAACCACCTGAAAGCAGAGTCTCTTTTTATAATGAGATGTTCGCTAGGAGCATGATGGAATAGTTTTCAATTGATGTTGACAAGCTTATTCTGAGTCTTCCATCTTCCAATTGCATGTTGTGTGTGTCCTCACTTGGTGTGGAAAACACCACGAGCATGGGTGGAATTTTGACCTGAGCCTCAGAAAAATGCCCCTTAAGCTTGCTGAGAGGGTGATTGCTGATTTCTTTGGTTGGCACACTTTATTTTCTCACTTAATAGGAAGGAATGTGGGATGAAGCATCTTTGTTTAGCTCTACAATGGATGATTTTCCAGCTTCTTTCATGCATTCTCTTTTGAGAGACAGGTCTGGAAGTCATTTCTTGCTCTATTTATGACTCTTGGTGCATTGTCAGGGCTTTTTATTGAACGCAGCTTTCAAGTTAGAACATGTCCGCTCACTTCTTATTTTCCTAAAGCAAATATAACAACTTCCATTTTGGGTCACTCAAGCAATTTCTCCTTTACAGAGACAATCATACAAGGGTCAGGATCATGATCATCATGGCAAGAGTTTGAAGAATTAAAATCATAGAAATATTGTCTTTGTGTGGGATGAAGTGTTTTTGTACGGGTCCTGCAAACCATCAGCTCTCATTTATCCGGTTCACCTTTCTCTCTCAGTTTCTAAGGAAGTGATGATCGGTCTCACTGGTTTATCACACCCAGAAATTACAGAGGTGATTGTGTTTAATATCACTCCTTCCTCAAGAAGTCTACTAAGTCAGTGTCTCTCTGTGTATGTAGAAAAAAAATTAAGGAATGGCATTTTTAGTAAGGGCCTTAGGTACTAAATAACAGTCAAAACTTATGTTTGAAAGAAATGTCTACGAATATCAGTTTCCATACTTATTTCTTCTTCTTTCCTTTAGCCTCAGTGTCCTTTTTTTTGTTTGCCTGTCTGTAAGAGACTCCCGCTCAGTTGTCAGTAGACAATGTGGAAAGGCTCTCTTACCCAGAAATGTTACATATATGTATTGTATTGTGGTTACTCCTGCCAGCACCTCCACAGCAAACAAGCTCCTAGCTGTGCAAGAACAGCATTCATAACTGTTGCATGAAATGCGGAGCCAAACAAAGAGATAAGCATTCATACATGTTGCATGAAATGCACAGCCAAACAAAGAGACAGCCTTGCAAGAAAGGAAACTGAAGGCTAGAGATGGTGTAGGTGCTGATAATGAAGGACATATGCAGCTCGACAGATGAAGGGGAAGAAAAAGCAGAACTGGAGCTTTGGTTTCTATAACTGTGTTTCGTATTTAATTGAGCAAAAAATAGCATGAATAATTTGCTCCTTGTCTGAAACCCATAGTTCTGATCCATCACCTAATTAGGATGCTAGCATCTAAAAGGTATGGTGGAGGAGTGGGTGTGGGAAAGGAAAAAAAAGATAGCAAAAGTTGGAATAAACAGATATAGGCCATTGCAGGCCGTTGCTATCAGGATGTTTTCTGGAATATTCCACTATGTCCTACATGATTGAAACACATTTTTTGGCTCTTATAATAAATTAAGATTACTATTGTTTTTCCTTTGTCCTCAATGTTCATTTCGGTTTTCTTGCTACTTATTGAGTCCTGTGTGGATTAACTATTTTTGGGTAGAAAGTTGTGCAGACCTACTGGAATCCCATGTAGCATGCTTGTCCTTGGCTCCCCATAACCTGTCACTTTGTTCCTGTGTGAGTTAGATAAGAACTTCCCCTCTGATCCAGGGAAGCAGAAGCCATGTCAGTCGCCAGGTTTCAAGGTAAACGTAGTGTCTTTGTAAACTGGTTGAAGGTAAGGGAAGAAAAATGTCAAGGAAGTGCCACCACATATTTATGTGCACACATTCTTAATGTGGCTTGTAATTGCCTGGGTATTTTGATGGTGAAGAGTTAACTTTCTGTGGGAGCCAGGAGTTGACTTGCTATGGATCATCGCCATAGAGAGAATAAGCCAGCACCCACCAATGTAGTGATATTTTGTTTGTGTCCTAAAAAATAAAGCTTGCCTGAAGCTCAGAGTGCAGATCTAAGCCACTAGAGGCCAACCTTAATGGTAGCACACATGCTTAGTACTAGGACAGCCAGTTGGACACAGAGACAAACGGATCTCAGTTAGTTCAATGCCATCCTGTGCTACAAAAAATTAATCCAGTCTATAAAAGAAACAGCTCACACAAAGGTAATCCCAACACTTGGGATCCCACACCTTTAATCCCAGCACTAAGGAGGTGGATACAGGAGTGATATGACTGGGCAAAGAGAGAAATATAAGATGGGAGGAGACAGGAGCTCAGAGCAGTCTGAGGTTTGGTGGAGACAGTTGCAGTCCAAGGATGCAATATGGAAATGCAATCTGAAGCATTCAGTCAGAGGGTGCAGTCTGAGGACAGGATTGCCCCTTTGGTCTGAGAATTCTGTAGAGGGAAAGATCTCTTTAGTGGCTAGCTGCACTGCTTCTCTGATTACTCAACTTTCACCCCCTAATGTCTAGCTCCAGATTTTTATTAAGAGCAATTAGAATTCAGGCTACACACACTAAAAAGTGAAAATACTGGGCTCATGGCACCAACATGGGCCAACTACATCCACATAAAACCTGGGAGAGATTGAAAAGGAATTCTAGATCCAAAAGAACAGAGTTAAGCAGGGCTCTTGGTAGCATCACTTTATTGGATGGACTCTGGGCTAAAGGCAAGATTCCTTTAAGAGAAGGCTTCCTGACTCAGCATTAACAGCAAAAACTGCATGGCTACTTTAAGAGCCAGATTCCTGGTTGGGCTTTTTCAGAAGGTTCTGCACATATTGGGGATTATGAGCACAGTGCTACAAGTTGATTAATGGTAACATAGACCCGTTGCGTCCATGGAGCTGGGGCAGTGAGCATAGTTAGCAGAGGAGGTGAACATACCTCTGCCATGTTGGATGGTGTGGATCCTACAGGAAGTGCCATGGATTGGTTCCAGACCTGGCCATTTAGCATTTAGAAGAAAAAAAAGTCACTCCTGGTCAGAAAATTATTACAGATATGCAATAAAGACAGATTCAGACAGATATAAACTTCAAAGTGCAACAGTTTGTCTTAAAAATGCATGTAGGCTTGGGAGAGAAAATGAAAAGAGTATAGACAGTTAAAAAATAAAACAAAGTCTTTAAAGAAATAGTAAAAGTAATATAGAAGTATGGTGTGCGAAGTTCTTCTGTATATGTATGTGTTACTTTTATTGGTTAATGAATAAAGAAGCTGCTTGTGGCCAATGGCTTAACAGAATATATCAGGCTGGAAGAGATACATACGTAGAGAGAGAAGGCAGAGTAGTGAGAAGCTTTGTAGCCATGTTGGGGACAGATGCACTGGAATCTTGCTGGTAAGTCACAGCAATACACAAATTAAAAGAAATGGGTTAGCCGGGTGGTGGTGGCACACACCTTTAATCCCAGCACTCGGGAGGCAGAGGCAGGTGGATCTCTGTGAGTTTGAGGCCAGCCTGGTCTACAAGAGCTAGTTCCAGGGCAGCAGGCACCAAAGCTACAGAGAAACCCTGTCTTGAAAAAAACAAAAAAAAAAGGTTAATTTAAGATATAAAAATTAGCCAGAAATACACTTAAACAATTGGCCAAACAGTATTGCAATTAATACAGATTTCTGTGTGATTATTTCTGGAGTCTGAGTGGCCAGGAACAAACGAGCAGCCTCCCCAACAAAAGAATAAAGACAGTCATCGATTAAAGGAGTAAAGAAAAAAAAGTCACATAAAGATGGAATCTACACAGAGAATCTGGATTATGTATATTATTGTAAAGTGAAAAACAATCCCATACCAGTTTGGAATTATTATTAAAAGATTTATTTATTTGAGGGGAAAACACTTACAGAACACCGTCCTAGACAACAGCCCTCTACCAGGAAAGGAGTCCAAAGCAAGAAAGAGTGAGAGGAGGGCTACCGCTGCTCTTTACAGAGAAAGAGACCATACCCTGGTGGGCTGGTATCTCAAAGACTGTTGGCTGAAGGAGCGGAAGGAGCTCCTGCCACATTATTGTGCTTTCTTTGAATTTTTTGACAGCAGAGAGACATTTGATTCCAGGGGCTGCTAGGCTAAATCTATCTATCTATCTATCTATCTATTCTTTTAGACAGTGTTGAGACTGTGCTATGCTGTCAGGATTTCTGAAATTGGACTAAATGCATTTTGTATTATGATATGGCCACAAGCCTATGGGGGCCAGGGAGTGGAATGTGGTGGTTTGAGTGAGAATGGCCCCCCATATGTTTATAGATTTGTATAGTTAGTCACCAAGGAATAGCACTATTTAGAAGGGTTAGAAGTCATGCCTTGTTGGAGGAAATGTGTCATTGTGGGGTGGACTTTGAGGTTTCAAAATCCCATTCTATTTTTGCTCAAAGTAGCTCTTTTTTATCCCTGCAGATTAGAGGTAGAACTCTCAGCTACTTTCCTAGTACTGTATTTTTCCACATGCTGCCATTCTCTCCACCATAATGAAAATGGACTAAACCTATGAAAATGTAAGAAAGCCCTATTAAATAGTTTCCTTTATAATAGTTGCCATGGCCATGGTGTCTCTTCACAGCCATATAATACCCACTAAGACAGAAGACAGACTGACAGTCAGACACACATACATGCATACAGAGAGACAGAAAGACAGATAGACAGACAGACAGAGAGACACACAGAGAGAAGATACAAGATACAATTGGTTATTTCTTTTTAAACTTCCTGTCAAGTTTCTGAGGGTTTATGGAATAGGTGTTATATCAAGTTACATGAAATTATATCACTATAAAAAGGTTTTTATCTACCCTCCCATCTCACTGTTTTTTCCAACACAGATATAAGCAAAATTTTTGGTTTCCTTTTCATTTTTGATGTTTTGAGGCAGGGTCTTTCTCTGTATCCAGGCTGGCTTTGAATTTTCTGTATAGCCAGACAAGTTTCACTATATCAACAATTCTTCTGTTCTGTTCTCACAGAGCTGGGATTACAGGTATGTGCCATCTATTTCATGCCATAAGTAAGTGGTAAGAGCTGTGTCAAGAATAGATTTATTGCAGATTTGCTATTTGCATGAAAATGCTTTCTTACATTTTCATAGGTTTAGTCCATTTTCATGCAAAATGACTTCTCATTTCTTGATGGATATTATATTATTCTCTCCCAAATCAGTATATCCAGTTACTTCTCATATTGATCAATATGAAAAGTTGAAGGCAGTCATCTTTGGTGACTGGTGTGATATGGCCATATATGTCAGACTCCCTGGCTCTGATACATGTGAACTTTCACTATGCCACAAACTTAGTAGACTTGATAGAAGCACATAATAGATTCATGACTTCATTCAGTAATCTTGGTCAGTGTATCCTCTGATTATTTCCCAAGTTCACTCCTAGAATGATAAGGCAGTATGAATTCTTTTTTTATTATTATTATTGATTTTAGATACCAACCACAGTCTACCATCCTCCTTCCCTTCTATTCCCTCCTACAATCCATTCTTCTTCAGTCTCCATTAATAAGGCCTCCCATCAGAGTCAACAAAGCATGACATATCAAGTTGAGGCAGTACCAAGCTTCTCCCCATGCATCAAGGCTGGGCAAAGCAACCCAACATAGGATATAGGTTCCAAAGAGCCAGCTCATGCACCAGGGACAGGTCCTGGTCCCACTGCAAGGGCCCCCACAAAAGGTCAAGCTATACAACTGTCACTACTCTCTTTATTCCATTTAGCATAAAACATTTTATCTCTTTGAGCAGTGGAATTAGATCCATTATACTTGATGATGCTACTTTTCTACTCAAACCGTACATTTTATATTTTTATTTTGAATCTTGTTCCTTTTCATTATAGATCCACATAAGAGCCACCACTAACAACCACAGGACAGAATAAATACTGGCTGTCTTGAAATCTCCTCTGCCAATGCTATTAATACAAAACTGTCCAATTCAGTCTCAGAAAAAAAATTGAACAAATGTAGAAAGCAGCCAAATATTTTATTTGACAAAATATCACAAAAAGTGGCCTAGAACTCTAGGCCATTTACTAATATTCTTCTCCTTTGAAACCTCTTGAGCTCCATTTCACATCATCCTAAGCATCACTATCTTCCATGCCCTGAAGTAAGGCCCATTGGGCCCCTTAAAGCATTCAAATGCTTTTCTAATCCCAAAGTACCCATTACACCAAGAAGCATGAGCAGTCCTATCACAGTAATGCTCTATCCATCATACCAACTTCTTTCTTAGTCAGTATTCTATGTGAAGAGACACCTTGGCCACAGGAACTCTTATAAAGGAACGTGTTTCATTGGGGATTGCTTACACTTTCAGAGGTCTAGTCCATTGTCATTATGGTAGGGAACAAGGCAGCATGCAGGTAGTAGACATAGTGCAGACAAAGTAGCTGAGAGCTCTACTTCTGATCTGCAGGCTGCAGGAAAAGAGAAACTCTAGGCTTGGAATGGGCCTTTGAAATCACAAGGAGATTGATTGTTCCTGGCCCACACATAGAAATGGAGCACTTGAAATGTGGCTTGAACTATGTCACATATAACGAGCACTGAACTTTACACTTAGACAAAAGTCAATCTACAGAAAAACTTAGTGATTTTACACAATGAATATGTTTTATTACTGTTGGCTATTAAAGAAGCTGTTTCAGCCAATGGCTTAGTAGAGTAAAGCCAGGTGGGAAATCTGAACAGAGATTTATATAGAGAGGAGGCAGAATCAAGGAGATGCCATGCAGCTACCAAATGAGTAACATGCTGGCACTGGTAAGCCACAGACTAGTGTCAATACACAGAATAATAGAAATGGGTTAATTTAAGATGTAGGAGTTAGCTAAAATATGCCTGAGCTATAGGCCATACAGTGTTGTATTTAATACAGTTTCTGTGTTGTTATTTGGGCCTGGGAGGTCAGGAAATGAATGCACAGTCTCCACCTACAGCCTTCCTCAGTTTTATCAGTAGTAAACAATTTCTAGGTTTGAGGAGACTATTCAGTGGTATGACTACAAGTTGCACAAGGAAATGCAGGATGTCCCTTTCTTGAGTCATTGTCTATGCTGGCATGGGCTTACCAATGAAGCTACTATTTTACTTACCAATGCCGCTATAAGTATTTCCTCACTCATGATATTGGGGAAAAAGTAATTAATTCATGGGTTCACCAAGTTAGACTTGGATACAGTCATTGCTGTCATGTGTTATTGACTTTTCTATCTGGGATGAGTAGAAATAGACTCTTCATGAAAAGTCAAACACAAAATAAGAGCTTAGATTTATGGTATTAGATTAAAATGTATACAATTATTAATGACATTTATATATTCTAGGAACTAGGTAATTTGCATTTGAGGCTAGCACTTGGTGTCCAATAGGTATATTTGAAAATACTACTCTACATTTCTTCTAGATACTGCTCAAAGTGTTCATAGGATATCTTGAAATGATTGGTGAGCCACCAAAAATAAACTCAGACAACCTGGAAGCATCATATTTCTCAGAGACTCACACTCGTTAGATGTTGCCCATGGTGTTAAGGTCACTGATTATCCAGTGTCCTAAGATAGAACACTGGGAAATTATTTTTCATTATTATTTTCAAAAAAGGATGCAACCTAATTTTATTTCTTATGCATTACCTATTATAGTGCTATGAATGTGCCTTCCATATTTTCAGCTCCAATCCCCACCAGGAAGAGACAGGAGACCCTCACCTGTTAATATTCATTGACAGTCATTCATTCATAATGATCTGACCTTAACCTGCCTCTCTAATACCTTATCTTTGTGTTGGCTCATTAACTCTTGTATTTAATATGAAGAAAAATTTAAAAAAATTTAAGTTCCAAAAGTGTATCTTTATAATTCCCTCTCCCTCCCTCCATCTCTCTCTCATACACACACACACACACACACACACACACACACACACACACACACAAATGCAAGCGAGAATGAAAATGTTGCAGGTAATTCAGTGATGTATCTTGTTTTAACCTGAAACATATAATAATAGAGTTGATCCTCTTAACCAGTTAGCTATGTTAACATTGACAAAAATGGAGAAATTTCTGTTCTGTAAGCACATCAAGGTTTTTCTTACCTTGGGATCTTTACGTATGCTTTTTTTCCCTTTGGGCCTGATTATTTGCTATTCCTTCATTATCTCCTTCATGAGATCAATTCTTTTTCATCCTTGAAAACATATTTCTAAAGACCTCTGTGTATAAATATACCAGTACTCACCAGTAATGCTGAGTGATTTTTCTAGGTATTTTTTTAACATCTTAAACAATGAAAACAATATGTCCCTTACTCTTTTGGAAAGTTAACTTTTTATCTTGGCTTTCCAACATCAAGTACAGTCCTTGATACATAGTTCCCAGTGACTGTAGAATTTTTGCTGGGTGTAGAGATAGGACCTCTGAGCAGGAAAACCTTTAGCTAAGAGGTCGTGAGACTGGAGATTGAGTTGACATTGTCAGAATTCTTGAGATTTCTCATTCTAATTTGGGAAACACTAGACTAAAACAGAATAAAGAAGGTCGGAGAGATGGATAAGTGGGTAAAATGGATGCCTGTGTAAGCTTGAAGATCTGAGTTTACTCACCATAACCCACCTGGAGAAAGGAGAGAACCAGCTTCTACAAGTTTTCCTCTAACCTCCACACAGATACCATGGCATATGCCACTACTCATACAATCATACAAAGTAAGTAAATAAAATGTGATATATTTTTTCCAATGATTAAATAAGGTTTGGACTATTTATCTTACGCTGTTTAACATTCATGGAACTGTATTTTAATATTGCGTTTAAGGTATGTGTGGAGGGGGATTATGTGCCCACCACCATGCATATGTAGAGGTCAGAGGGTAATTTGGGTATTTGTTTCACCTTCCATGCTTGCATTAGTTACTTTTCTGTTACTGAGAAAAATGCCATAATCAAGGCAACATATGAAATAAAGAGTTCATTTTGATGTGTGGTACCAGAAGAAAATGTCCATCAGGGCAGGGAGATAGGGCAGTAAGTGGTAGTCATGGGAGCAGAAGAAGGAAGCCAAGAGGTCACATCTCTATCTGCAAATAATAAGCAGACAGAAAACTGGAAATGGGGAAAGACTATAAACATTCAAAGAGTACTACTGGTGATAGATTATTTTCATCATAGCCATATCAACATCTCAAACAATATTACCAATTGGGAACCAAACGTTTGAACACTTGAACCTATGGGGAAAATTCTCATCTAAAACACTATATTCTATTCCAGGACCCTCATGGGTACATTGCAATGTCATAATGTAAAATGTGTTTACTTAAACTTTAAACGTCCCTATAGTCTTTTAGAGCCTCAATATTGTTTTAGAGTTCAATGTCTATTCTGAGATTCAAGGCAGTCTCTTAACTATAATCCACTGTAAAATCAATAAGCAAAGTTCCTACTCCCAACATGCAATGTTAAAGAGTATGCACTCCCATTCCAAATGAAAGTATCAGGAGCATAGTGAGGAAATAGTACATCAAAGCATGACTGAAGTACCACAGACTCAGTACCAACTCCTGAAATTCAATGTCTGGTGTCTGGGGCTTTAATTTCAAAGGGCTTAGATGATTCTGCCCCTCCAGCTTTGCTGCTTGCAACATATCTAACTCTCTCAGGCTGTTTCCACTGTGTATGTAGCTCTGTTTGGCAGATATCCCAAAGTTCTGCCATTACCAGCATCTTGGGATCTCTACTGCAGTGAAGATGTTGCTTGCAAAGCTTCACAATATAGCCTCTTGGTGCCTTTTGCCCTCTAAGGGCCTTCCTGAAGGGATTCTTCAGAGAAAGAATCCGTGATGCTTTCATTCTTTATCCTTTATGTCTCTAAAAGCAGCGCTACATTGACAACAATGCCAAGTTCAACTGCCAGTTTGGGATGCTTGGAAAGACTCTGGCCTCCTTGAATCACATTAGCAGCAGAGTTTTTATCTAGTTGTTCTCCTGCAGCAAAAAACTCCTTGGGCTCTCCTTCACAAGATGGAGGTTTTTCTGGACAGAATATTACCTTATAGGCACCTTCCTCATTATTCTACTATACATCAGGTCCCTGCTTAGTGGCATTAATCACTTTAATGGTTACAGACTCACTTAGCATATGACTTGGTTGCAACATTAAGCTTCCTAGGGCCCCCTTCTCTCTAAACTGTACATTTTGTATTTCTCTCTGCCCTACTTATTCATTTTCATTGTGGATGTGTGTAGGTATACAAGCATGCTTCAATGTTCTTCCAGTTTGAAATTTCTTCCTTCAAACTAATTAGTCTATTACACTCTATTTCATTCTCAATCAAGTTTTTAGGGCATGAACAGAAGGCAGCCAGATTCTTTGACCAAGTGTCACATAAATAGCCTGTAGAGCAAATGCAAATATTCTTACCCATGAAACCTTTAGAGCTGTGCCTCCACACAGTATGTATTGCTCTCAGATTTATTGTCTTCCAGTCTTATATCAGAAACACCCTTTATGTTCTGCCAGACAGCATTCAAATGCCTTTCTAGTCTGAAATACCAAAGTAATCCACATATATATCAGAATACAACAGAAAGTATGCTGACACGGGGCAGTATCTGGAATATAGGAAACCTCAATGTACATCCACAAGTGAAACACTTTCTTCAACATAGCCATACCTACTCGAACAAAGCCACACCTCCTAATAGTAACTCTCTTCATAAGCTTTGTGGTTGAATTACATTCGAACTACCACATTTCACTCTCTGGCCCCAATAACCTTTTAACAAACTCATAATGTAAAATGCTTTCAGTCCAATTTCAAAAGTCTACATAGACTATCACAGTCCCAACAATGTTTAAAATTTGAATTTCAAAGTCTCTTCTAAGATTCATGCAATCATCATAAAATGGTTGTAAAAATAAAAAATAAAAAACAGATCACCTACTTCCAGCATATAATGGCACTAGATATATATTAAGATTTCAAAACATAGGGAAGGTATCATCGATGTGGGATACTCTTCTGATTGTTGTGAGTACTATCGCTTAATAAAGAAGCTGTTTGGGGCCTGTGATAGGGTAGAGCAGAGCTTGGCATAGAAAACTAAACTGAATGCTGGGAGAAAGAAAGTGGAGTCGGAGAGAAGCCATGTAGCCCTGCCAGAGACAGATGCTCGGGACCGAACTTTACTTGGTAATTCACAGCCTTATGATAAACATGTTAATGGAGATAGGCTGGTTTAGGATATATGAGTTAGCCAGAAATATGCTTAAGCTATTAGCCTAACAGTATTGCAAATAATATGATTTCTGTGTGATTATTTCAGGGCTGAGCAGACAGGAACAAACAAGCCACCTCTTACAACAAATTGGCACACCAACGTGATTGACTAAAATCCACTAAAAACCTGAGAGGATTTGGAAAGGAATTCTAGGTAAAACAAACAAACAAAACAGAGTAAATCATGGCTAAATGCCACGACTCCTTTAAGAAAGGTTTTCTTTTCCCATGGTCCCCATGCTTCCAATTTACTCAGGAGATCTTGTCTTTTTCTACTACTCATGTAGATTAAATCTATGTATGTCTCTCTTAGGGTCCTCATTGTTGTCTAGGTTCTCTGGAATTGTAATTTGTGGGCTGGTTTTCTTTGCCTTGGGAGAGGGTTGAAGGGGAAGGGAGAGGCAGGGAGGGGGGTAGAGAAAAATGTAGAGAGCAAAAAAATCAATAAAAAAGAGAGGTTTTTCTAATCCAATGGTAGCATAAAAAAAGTCATGCAGTTATAAAATGGTGACTTTCTGGGCCATGTTGCCAGCACGAACTCTGGCTCTTTCAGGCTGCCTACCATTTAAATGGGATTTGTTGGCTGCATGCTCCAAGTTACTTGGTAGCTTGGGCCAACTGGTTATCAGAGTTGAAGTGGTGAGAATGGCTTCCACCTGACAGTCTCAGAGGCAGTAAAGGGACTTCTGCTATGTTGGACTGGGCAGAGAAAGCAGACAGGGTCGTATTTGCCTTAGCAATACTACCATTTAGCTTTTTAAGAAGCACTTAGCATTTTAAGAAGCTTTCCTGCTCAGAAAAGGATTACATTTACACAATAAGAATAGATTCAGACATAAAAGACCGGTGAATGAGACACAGTATGTTTAGAAAATGCATGTAGGCTTGGGAGAAAAAGAAAAAGAGTAAAGAGACAGGAAATTCAATATAAGAGAGTACAGACAGTCATAGATTAACAGAGTAAAGATAATAAAACAAACATTACATTTCTATAAAAAGTAATAGAGTAAAAAAATCCAGGTAAAGATGGAAAATACACAGAGAGTCTGGATTATGTGTTTTCTTTGAAATTTTTGACTGTGAATGAGCTAAGCACAGAGAGACATTTCATTGTATAGACTATTAAACTAAACCAGCATATATACTCTAAAAGTATCTTCACTTCAAAATTTGGGTCTAAGGATATGTCTCTTTGGAAAAGAGGTTCTTCTTTTGTTTCTACAGAGGATGAGAACCTGTGGAATCTTTCCAGACTAGTGTGGTTTGATGTACCAAGACCTGCTGAAAGGTTACCTGAATACCCCTCAAATAATTACTTTATCCAATAAACAGCAGAAAGCAGTTTGGAGAGAACTATGCCCATATTCCCAAATATTCTTTGTAAATATTTCTTTACATTTAAAGGGAGATATGGTATAGAGATTTGCATTGCTATGATCTTTATTTATTGATACAAATTTTAGGTCAATTTTGTTATTGTATATTTCTGCTCTTGATTAAGCTATTGTGTTCATACAGGTCATTTAAAAATGTAATGTATAAATAAGAAACATAAGTTAATAGATAATCATCTAAAATAGTCAAGCTTGTAGTCATTTTAGTTAGGTTTCCTAGATATATAGAGATATATTTCAGTTAGGGATTCTTCAAATATTTTAAAAACCTTCAGAATATGGCATTTGAAATGTTTTAAGAACTTAGGACTTTTCATGACAATGAGCCACATCATACTTCAACAGGATGATTGGCATCGAAGAGGCTCCTTATGGAGTTTGCTGGCTATTTGAGCAGAAGACTGGTCTTGCCTGGACTGCTTGATGTTATACTGTGTGAACTGGATATGTGGGACCCACAGAAAAATAACTGCTGAACTTGCCTAAAGGTGAGATGGTCCTTTGAAGTTCTTGCCTCATAAAAGAGTCGGCCAAACATTCTGTAGGATACAGAAAAAAGTGACTGACAAGCTGCCAATATACGCGGAACTGTCTTTGAAATTTCCTGCTTTATGGAAAAGTCTGCTGGATACTATGGGCCTGTAGGCTGAAGATTGGATGCCCCAATTGTACAGAAGAACTTTGGGTGACAGTTCAGGCAGTGAGAAGTCTCTGTCAATTCTAGAGTTTTGAAAGTTGCTTACAATGCACTTTCTGTTAATTTAGGTAATGTTATATCTTTCTGGAGTCTTTGATGGAATTGAAGAATAGATATTTATAATTATAGTTTTCCTTAGTTATGATAACAGGTAAAGTTGATATAAATACTATAACTAATTCTTGTTTGATACCTGTTCTGTTATATGTAATTTTACTAAGTTAAATTTAAAATCTCCCTTTTTGCAGGGAGGGGAGAATAGAAAAATGTAGAGCTCAATAAAAATCAACAAAAAAACAAAACAAAACAAAAAAAAACTTCCTTTTTATTTAAACAGAAAAGGGGAGGTGATGTGGGATTTCCCTCTGTATGCTGGGAATACCATTGCTTAAGAAAAGAAGCTGTTTTGTGCCTGTGATAGGGTAAAGCAGAGCTAGGTGGGTAAAAAATAAACTGAATGCTGGGAGAAGGAAGGCAGAGTGAGAGAGAAGTCATGTAGCCCCATCGGAGACAGATGCTTGGGATGAAACTTTACCTGGTAAGCCACCACCCTCTTGGCAATACACAGATTAACGGAGATGGGCTAGTTTACGATAAAAGAGTTAGCCAGAAATATGCTTAAACTATTGGCCAAATGGTTTTGCAAATAATATGGCTTCTGTGTGATTATTTCAGGACTGAGCAGCCGGAAACAAACAAGCAGCTTCCTACAACAGAGCACAGTGAGGAAATACTGTTCCAAAGCAGACCAAAAAGCGGCTGGACAAATTCCAAACTCTGCATCTCCATGTCTGACATCAAAAACTTCTTCAGTTCTCCATTTCTGTTCAGTTCTGTTGGCTGTAGCATACTTCTTTCTTTTGGGTTGATTTTACTCCATTTTAGTAGCTTTTCTCAGCAGGTAGCCTTCATGACTATGGCATCTCTAACATCTTGGGGGCTACAAGGCAATCCAAGCTTCAACTCCAGAACTTCGCACAATGACTTCTCTGGGCTTTCATTCAGTGATACCCCTAACACATACCTAACCTCAGAGGTTTTCCTTAGGCAGTTCTGTTTCTTACTGAAACTGGAACACAGGTCCCTCACTCAATGACATTTTCACTAGCTTTCTGTTTTTGACTTCCTAAACTTGGCTGTCCTGAAAGTTGCTTTGTAGACCTGCCTGGCCTCAAACTCAGGGGTCTATCAGCCTCTGCTTTCTGGGTACTGGATTAAAGGTGTGCACCACCATACCTGGCTCTAAGTGTTTCTTTAACTCCTCTTCAGTAGCTCAAAACTTAGCTCTTTCCCTGAGGTAACAACTTCCTTTACTCCATTTCTTAACCTGTGTATGTCCCTGAACACAGGGTTTAGCTTTATTCCACTCTTTGGTACCCCTTTACTGAATAGGTACATTTTGAATGTTTATTTGCTCAGCTTGATCCTTTCCATTATAAATTTTTATCAGAGTTAACACCAAAGACCAAACAAGACAGATTATATTAGCTATTTTGAGATTTCTTCTACCAATGGAATTAATCTGAAACTCACCAGTTTAGCCTCAGGCAGACAAGGCAAAAAGCAGCCATATTCTTTACCAAAACTTCATAAGAATGATCTCCAGGTAACATACTAAAATCCTTCTTCTCTGAAACCTCTAGAGGTAATCCCCTCCCCGCAATGTTCACCAAATCATGCACAGGACCACTGTTCCAGGCCAGGTGTCTGTAACAGTATACTTATTTGGTGAGAATGTTGGAATGCTAGATTAGGAACCCAATTTATGTTAGACTTTCTCTGACCCCTGTAGTCATTCAAAATAAACACAAAACCAGGTTGTCTTCCATCTTCCTATTAATATAGCTCAATAGCCAGTGCTTAAAGCATTCTACTATTCTAATTCACTGTCCCAAGGTCCATATTCTTTCAAGCAAACGCATGTTCAGGCTTATCACAGCAACACCCCAGTCCGTGGTACCAATTTCTATCTTAGGGTTTCTATTACTGTGAAAAGACACCATGATCACGCCAACTCTTATAAGGAAAACATTCAGTTGTGGTAACTTGCTTTCAGTTTCAGAAAGTCAGTCCATTATCATCATTGCAGAGATCATGTTGACATGCAGGCAGACATGGTGTTGGTTACATCTTGGTCAGAAGACTACAAAAAGTGGACTCTGGCACTGGGTGGCATCATGAGCATAGGAAATGTCAAAGCCCTGCCCCCACAGTGTAACATATCCTCCAGTAAGGCCAGACCCACTATAACAAAATCACACCTTCGAATAGTGAAACTCCAAATGAGCTTATGAGGACCAATTACATTTAAATTAACACACACACACACACACACACACACACACACACACACAATCTTTATTACTGAACAAAGCAATATGCATCATTACTTTTTTCTCAGGATGAGGGAAATTCTGTTTAGCTGTCAACTCTCACATTAAACAATCAACACAAAGGAGTCAGGCTTTACCAACTTATTCTTCTCAATATTTAATACTCTCAAAACCATAACCATAACAGTTGATATTTTACAATTCTTTTTATCATTTTTTATCAAAGACCTTATGTGCCTTACCACATTTAATCATAAATCTACCCTAAAAATCGCTGTTTCAATTTTGTGATTCAGAATAATGGAGCCCACAGTGATTTCACAACTCTTCTAGGCTGCAGAATATTTTAAATAGCAGAAGCTATAGTTGTATGGAAAGTAAATTTACTCCAAAGCTTTGTCTGTAAGCACTATTCCAGGCCAGGTGTCTGTAACAGTATACTTATTTGGTGAGAATGTTGGAATGCTAGATTAGGAACCCAATTTATGTTTGACTTTCTCTGACCCCTGTAGTCATTCAAAATAAACACAAAACCAGGTTGTCGAAAACACAAGAATGTCTCTTGGCATGTTCTTCCAACTTTTTAAATACTTTTATATAGTACTGCTTTTCTTAGTGTATACAGTTAACAAATATGGATGGCTGACACTGCCAAATTCTTCTACAAATACATATAACCACTAAAGCACAAACATACACATATATGTATGTCCATGTCTAGTTTGTGTATTTTCAATAATACAGATGGTTGGAGTAACAACATACTTGTCAAAACATAGTAAAGTACCATAATTTGGATACAATTACAGTATTATTATCACTGACATGGGTGTAATGGATGAATGTCCCGTAACTACTGCCTGTCAATGCCTACTTTTATCTCAACACCCAAATTAAATGCACTGAACGGCTGCCTGTGGACTTGGCCAGGAACACATGTTAATGCAGGACTTTGATTGCTCAGATGATTATTTCTAATCATGGGTCAAAAATAATAGCATGGCCGGGTTTGAAAGCAATTCTTTCCATGCAGGCTGGTGCATCTGTAGTTTCTCCACAGATTCCCTCCTCCTTGCAGAATATCCACAAAGATGTCTCTTAATAATCCACTGGGACTAGAAAGAAGGAAGTTGACTATAATGAGTAGCAATCATCTCAGACCTGTTACCACATCCTCCCTTCCCTTGGTGTTATTCCTGTGGCAGAACACGCACTCTGTAAACTTTCCTACGCATCTTTTATTCTTCATAAAGTCCCCAAATGCTCAGCACAGTGTCTTTGTGCTTAAAAAAGAGAAACGATGACAAGGCAGATAGTTGTTCTCATGGAGCATTAGACCAATAGGGAAGCAAACATCAAGTTCTATGAAGGAACATGGTGGAGGAAATTCCAGTGTATTTGCAAATTTAAATCTTTTATTTCTGTTTGAATGTGTGGGTATATTGCATATGGCGCATGTGGAAGCTAGTGAGCATGTGGAAGTCAGAGGATGACTTTCAGGAGTCAACTCTCTTCCTCCCCTTTGTTGAGGAGAGTCCATTTTTTCTGCTCTGCTACATTCCCTAGTAGATTGCCTATGAGTTTCCAGGCAGCTCTCCTGTTTCCCCCCACAACCTTGCCCAAGAAGTGCTAGAGTTACGGATGTGTACTGTCACATCCAACTTGTGTGTTCCAGGGGTCATGCTTAGGTTGTTATGCCTGTATGGCAAATGCTTTTACCCGCAGACCCACCTCACTGGCCTACTTCACATTTCTTGCCTTGCTCTTTGCCTATTCCGGTGCAGTATTGAGGAACATCAAATCACTAGGGCAATGCTTTCAAACAGTTCAACTTGTGTTAAGAACCACCCTTCAAAGAGCATTAAAGCAATTCCACAATTCTATTGCCTTATAAGTTTTCTTTGAGGAAGAACCACATAGATGCATATGGCCCCAGCACTCATCCTTGCCCGGGCATACACTGGCTTTTAGGACACCCCTCTGACTTGTGGATATACAATCTCATCTCTTTCAAGGAAAGACAATCTTTCTACAAATGATTAATTATGACTTCTGCCCACCTTCCCTGGTTATGTTTCCATAGCAAACCTGGGGATGAATTGTTCGGAGCTTGTTTTATTTTACTATTTTCTTCCACCATCTCCCTCTTCTAATCTGTTATCCCCACAGGCAGGGACTGCAGTTTCACTCCCATCACAAGAAGTCTGTAAAGTGAGCAGGAGCAGTGAGGTAAAGACCACAGAGTTTCGCTTATTTGCATATCTCTATCTGCACAGCGAAGGTTCTACAGACTCTGATGGCATAGTCATGGGCTAGGGATTAGGTTTATATAGATAAGGATTAGGTTTAATGCTTGGAAACCTTCATAAATAGAAAGAAAGCTGCATTCAAGACAGAACTAAAAGGGACCAATCTCTGGCAAAAACATAAAACAGCATCTGCTGTAACAAGTTGAGGTCTGAGCCACTCTGAGCAGCATCTTTTGTTACTCAAGGATGGCTGCTTTGCTGAGGCCTTTGAGGACATAAATAATGACAGATAAAGGGTGTGTGCCAAGTGAGAAGCAAGGGAAAAAGTCACAATTTGATGTGCAACTACTTGATTCTCAGCCATGTGAAAATACAGAGAGGTTTGGAGTTAATGAAGCACCTTGGTAGCACTGGGTGACTAATTTACTGTTTTATGCAGAAGAACACACTACCGGAGCTGTCTGGTTTCCAGGAAAAGATAAAGCCATTCACATAATATACTCCTAGTGTCCCCAAATGGGCTCTCTGCCCTTGGTGTTGGCACCCCACTCAACCCCACTGATATTTTGGCAAGACTCACTGGTTTCTCTGTGTGCAAGGTTCATGAACACAAAGCCCAGAAAATTCCCATTCAACTCACATATTTAAAGCAACAAATCATCTTTGTAAGTGCATTTAACATGATAATTTCCAAGTTTCCATTAGGATAAGCAAAAACATAATCTTGGTGAGGTTTTAGACAAAAGATCTAAATAACTGACATCACTTACTTTGATAGATCTTTGTGCAACAGGTCATAAATATTATCAGAAACAGATTGAACATTTTAAATGATCAAGTTTATCATTTTCTGTTTAACATAGAAAATGAGCACAAGAAATACATCCGTCCATCCATTATTTCATATCTATTCTTCAGTGATTCCCTTGCACATGTGATTAAAGAACTAGTAGGTAAATATATACAAATATTCCGTAAAAATTACTTTGTTTTACTGCAAGACAATTTTTGATTTTTTTCTTTTAATCCCTGAACCATGAAATAAGCCAGAAGCATTTTGTTGTCTCTTTATACATAGCTAGGTGCTTTATTAATGAGTTGTATCAATTTTTATGTCTCTTAAGGAGTCCTCATAGTACAGCATTCATCTTCACATTGAGAAATTGATTTAGGTTTGATCTGTGCTTCCAAGGAAGCAAAGGCCAGTGGTCTTCTCTGTTAAATGTCTGTTGAGATTCTCTTTGTCTTGGAAGGCTGTGGTTTACTTGTTCAAAGTAAATTACAAAATGAAAAACATGAGTTAATGCAAATCAGAACTGTGTGATTGTGTGATTTGTGTGTGTGTGTGTGTATTTTGTCTTTTATTCTTCTTATAGACCAGAGGGTAACATCAAGTGCCTTCCTCATCCCTCTCCATCTTTTTTTTTAATAATGTAGAAGGTTACATCCTCACTGATTCCAGATAGTAATTCTACTAGAGTAGCTAGGCAGCAAACACCCTTCCCTGATTCCCCAGTGCTGGAATAACTGGAATATGCCATCATTCTTGGCTTTTTGTTTTTATTCTGGAAATCCAAACTGGTGAGTTCAGGCATGCATAGCAAGCATATTACCAACTAAGCCATGTCTTTAGGCCTCAAACCAGTAAGGATATTGCTTTTGACTGTTTTAAAAATAGATAAACTAAGATGAATAAATGCTCTTAATCCCAGGACTTTCCCAATGACTATCTAAACCTTTTAACTCTGCGTTAGCTTCCTTGGTATATGATGGGGAGGGGATAACCAAGGAAAAAACCAGACTTGCTTTCTTGGAAATCAGGAACTTAAAAATAAAATTACTTAGGTGTCTTCTTTTTCTTCTTTTTTTAAAAAATTGCTTTATAAATATTACCATTCAAAATTTCCACCTCCTCCCATCCTCCCGTTTCCCTCCTGTTCCCCCACTTCCCCTCCCCCTTCCCCTCCAGTCCTAAGAGAGGGCAGGGTACCCTGCCCTGTGGGAAGTCCAAGGCCCTCCCCCCTCCATCCAGGCCTAGGGAGGTGTGCATCCAAACAGACTAGGATCCCAAAAAGCCAGTGCATGCAGTAGGATCAAATCCCAGTGCCATTGTCATTGGCTTCTCAGTCAGCCCCCATTGTAAGCCACATTCAGAGAGCCTGGTTTGATCACATGCTGGTTCAGACCCAGTCCAGCTGGCCTTGGTGAGCTCGCATTAGATCAGTCACACCATCTCAGTGGGTGGACAAACCCCTTGTGGTCCTGACTTCCTTGCTTATCTTCTCCCTCCAACTGCTCTTCAACTGGACCTTGGGAGCTCAGTCCAGTGCTCCAATGTGGGTCTCTGTCTCTATCTCCATCCATCGCCAGATGAAGGTTCTATGGTGATATTCAAGATATTCATCAATGTGGCTATGGGATAAGGCCATTGCAGGCACCCTCTCCTCTACTGCCCAAGGACCTAGCTAGGGACATCCTCTTGGACACCTGGGAATGCCTCTAGAGCCAAGTTTCTTGGCAACCCTAAAATGGCTCCCTTAATTAAGATACCTTCTTCCCTGCTCTCATATCTGCCCTTCCTCCATCTCTACCATCCCACTCCCCCAAACTCTCCCCAATCCTCCCCTTCTCCCTTCTCTCTCCCCCTCTCCCCTTCACCCCATCCCAACCCACCCCCATGCTCCCAACATTTGCCTAGCGATCTTGTCTGTTTCCAATTTCCAGGAGGATCTTTATATGTTTTTCTTTGGGTTCACCTTATTATTTGGCTTCTTTAGGATCATGAACTATAGGCTCAATGTCCTTTGTTTATGGCTAGAATCCACTAATGAGTGAGAATATTCCATATTCATCTTTTTTGGGTCTGGGTTATCTCACTCAGGATAGTGTTTTCTATTTCTATCCATTTGCATGCAAAATTCAAGATGTCATTGTTTTTTACCACTGAGTAGTACTCTAATGTGTAGATGTGCCACATTTTCTTTATCCATTATTCCATTGAGGGGCATCTAGGTTGTTTCCAGGTTCTGGCTATTACAAATAATCCTGCATGAACATAGTTGGACAAATGCCTTTGTAGTATGATTGGGCATCTCTTGGGTATATTCCCAAGAGTGGTATTGCTGGATCCTGAGGTAGGTTGACTCCCATTTTCCTGAGAAACCACCACACTGATTTCCAAAGTGGTTGCACAAGTTTGCGTTCACACCAGCAATGGATGAGTGTTCCCCTTAGTCCACATCCTCTCCAGCATAGGTTATCATTGGTGATTTTGATTTTAGCCATTCTGACAGGTGTAAAATGGTATTTCAAAATTGTTTTGATTTGCATTTCCCTGATTGCTAAGGAAGTTGAACATGTCCTTAAGTATCTTTTGGCTATTTGAACTTCTTCTTTTGAGAATTCTCTGTTTAGTTCAGTACCCCATTTTTTAATTGGGTTATTTAGAATTTTAATATCTAGTTTCTTGAGTTTTTTTTATATATTTTGAAGATCAGGCCTTTGTCTGATGCAGGGTTGGTCAAGATCTTCTCCCATTCAGTAGGCTGACTCTTTGTCTTAATGACAGTGTCCTTTGCTTTACAGAAGCTTCTCAGTTTCAGGAGGTCCCATTTATTCATTGTTGCTCTAATGATCTGTACTACTGGGGTTATACGTAGGGAGTGGTCTCTTGTGCCCATGTGTTCCAGAATACTTCCCACTTTCTCTTCTATTAGATTCAGTGTGGTCAGATTTATATTGAGGTCTTTAATCCATTTTGACTTGAGTTTTGTGCATGGTGATAGATAAGGATCTATTTTCATTCTTCTACAGGTTGACATCCAGTTATGCCAGCACCATTTGTTAGAGATGCTTTCTTTCTTCTACTGTATAATTTTAGCTCCTTTGTCGAAAATCAGGTGTTCATAGGTTTGTGGATTATATCCAGGTCTACGATTCGATTCCATTGGTCAACGTCTCTGTTTTTATGCCAATACCAACCTGTTTTTATTACTGTAGCTCTGTAATAAAGTTTGAAGTCAGGGATGGTAATGCCTCCAGAAGTACCTTTATTGTATAGGATTGTTTTGGCTATTCTGGGCTTTTTGTTTTTCCATATAAAGTTGATTATTGTTCTCTTGAGGTCTGTGAAGAATTTTGTTGGGATTTTGATGGGGATTCCATTGAATCTATAGATTGTCTTTGGTAGAATTGCCATTTTTACTATGTTGATCCTACTAATCCAAGAGCATGGGAGATTCTTTCATTTTCTGGTATCCTCTTCTATTTCTTTCTTAAAAGACTTAAAGTTCTTATCAAATAGATCTTTCACTTCCTTGGTTAGTGTTACCCCAAGAAACTTTATGCTATTTGTGGCTATCATAAAAGGTGATGTTTCTCTGATTTCCCTCTCCACTTCTTTATCCTTTGTGTAAAGGAGGGATACTGATTTTTTTTTTGAGTTGATCTTGTATCCTGCCACATTACTGAAGGCATTTATCAGGACTTCTTTGGTATAGTTTTTGGGGTCACTTATGTACACTATCATATCATCTGCAAATAACAAAAGTTTGACTTCTTCCTTCCAATTCGAATCCCCTTGATCTCCTTATGTTGTCTTATTGCTATTGCTAGAACTTCAAGCACTATATTGAAGAGATATGGAGAGAGTGGACAGCCTTGTCTTGTTCCTGATTTTAGTGGAATGGCTTTAAGTTTCTCTCCATTTAATATGATGTTAGCTGTTGGCTTGCTATATATTGCTTTTATTATATTTAGGTATGACCCTTGTACCCATAATCTCTCTCCAAGATATTTATCATAAAGTGGTATTGAATTTTGTCAAGTGCTTTTTCAGCATCTAATGAAATGATCATATGCTTTTTTTTTCTTTCAGTTTATCTATATGATGGATTACATTGATAAATTTCCATATGTTGAACCAGCCCTGCATCTCTGGGATGAAGCCTACTTGATCATAATGGATAATTTTTTGATGTGTTCTTGGATTTGGTTTGCCAGTATTTTATTGAGAATTTTTGCATCGAATTTCATGAGCGAGATTGGTCTCTAATTGTCTTTCTCGGTTGAGTCTTTGTGTGGTTTTGATATCAGGGTAACTGTAGCTTCATAAAAAGAGTTTGGCAATGATGCTTCTGTTTCTATTATATGGAACATATTAAGGAGTATAGGTATTAGCTCTTCTTGGAAGTTCTGGTAGAATTCTGCATTAAAACTATCTGGTCCTGTGCTTTTTTTTGGGGGGGGGGGGAAGGTTTTTGATGACAGCTTCTATTTCCTCGCGACTTATAGGTCTATTTAAATTGTTCACCTGGTCTTGATTTAATTTCGGTATGGTACTTATCTTTAAAAAAGTCCATTTTTTTTGCATTTTCCAATTTTGTGGCATACAGGCTTTTGTAGTAAGACCTAATGATTCTCTGAATTTCCTCAGTGTCTGTTGTTATGTCCCCCTTTTAATTCCTGATCTTGTTAATTTGTGTGTTCTCTCTCTGCCTTTTGATTAGTTTGGAAAGGGGTTTCTCAATCTTGTTGATTTTCTCAAAGATCCAGCTCTTTGTTTCATTCTTTGGATTGTTTTCTGTGTCTCTATTGTGTTGATTTCAGCCCTCAGTTTGATTATTTCCAGTCTTTTACTCCTCCTGGGTGAGTCTGCTTCTTTTTTTTTCTAGAGCTTTTCAGAGCTTTTCTAGTGCTGTTAAGTCTCTAATGTGAGCTTTCTCTGTTTTCTTTATGTGGGCACTCAGTGCTATGAACTTTATTCTTAGCACTGCTTTCATAGTGTCCCATAGGTTTGGGTAAGTTGTGTCTTTATTTTCGTTGATTCAAGGAAGACTTTAATTTCTTTATTTCTTCCTTGATCCAGGAGTGGTTCTGTAGTTGACTGTTCAGTTTCCATGAGTTTGTAGGCTTTCTGGGGATAGAATTGTTGTTGAATTCTAACTTTATTCCATGGTGATCTGATAGTATACAGATGGTTACTACAATGTTTTGTATCTGTGGATGTTTGCTTTGTTACTGATTATGTGATCAATTTTTGAGAAGGTCCCATGAGATGCTGAGAAGAAGGTATATTCTTTCCTGTTTGGGTGGAATGTTCTATAGATGTCTATTAAGTCTATTTGATTCATTACATCTGTCAGTTTTCTTATTTCTCTGTTAAGTTTCTGTCTGGCTGACCTGTCCATTGGTGAGAGAGGAGTGCTGAAATTTCCTACTATTAGTGTGTGGGGTTTGATGTGTGCTTTGAGTTCCAGTAATGTTTCTTTTACATATGTGGTTGCTTTTATATTAGGGGCGTAAATATTCAGGATTGAGACTTCATCCTGATGAATTGTTCTTGTTATGAGTATAAGTATCCTTCTCCATCTCTTCTGATTGATTTTAGTTTGAAATCAATTTCTTAGATATTAGTATAGCCACACCTGCTTGTTTCTTAGGTCCATTTGATTGGAAAACCTTTTCCCAGCCCTTTACTCTGAGGAAGTGTCTGTCTTTGAGTTTGAGGTGTGTTTCTTGTAAACAGTAGAACGTTGGATCCTGTTTTCGTATCCATTCTCTTAACCTGTGCCTTTTTATAGGTGAATTGAGACCATTGATATTAAGTGATATTAATGACCAGTGGTTGTTAACTTCGGTTATTATTATTATTATTATTATTATTATTATTATTATTATTATTTTTGGTGATGGTGTTTGTGTGTTTCCCTTCTTTGAGTTGTGCTGGTGGAGGATTGTCTGTGTTATTATGGGTGTTGTTGGCTTCCTTGGGTTGTGGTTTTCCTTCTAGTACTTTCTGTAAGGCTGGGTTTGTGGCTACATATTGTTCAAATCTGTTTTTGTCCTGGACTATCTTGTTTTCTCCATTGATGGTGGAAGAAAACTTTGCTGGGTATAGTAGTCTTGGCTTGCATCCATGGTCTCTTAGTGTCTGCAGCACAACTATCCAAGACCTTCTGTCTTTCATGGTTTCCATAGAGAAGTCAGGTGTAATTCTGATAGGTTTACTTTTGTATATTACTTGACCCTTTTCCTTTGCAGCTCTTATTATTCTTTCTTTATTCTGTATGTTTTGTGTTTTGATTATTATATGGCGAGGGGATTTTTTTTTTTATGATCCAGTCTGTTTGGTGTTCTGTATGCTTCTCGTACCTTCATAGGAATATCCTTCTTTAGGTTGGGAAAGTTTTCTTCTCTAACTTTGTTGAATATATTTTCTGTGCCTTTGAGCTGTAATTCTTCTCCTTCTTCTACCCCTATTATTCTTAGGTTTGGTCTTTTCATGGTGTCCCAGATTTCCTGCATGTTTTGTTGGATTTGTTGTTTTCTTTGATCAATGAGTTTATTTCCTCTATAGTGTCTTCAGTGCTTGAGATTCTTTCTTTTATCTCTTGTATTCTATTGTTTATACTTGACTCTGTAGTTCCTGTTTGTTTACCCAGATTTTCCATTTCTAGCCATCCCTCAGTTTGTGTTTTCTTTATTGCCTCCATTTCGGTCTTCAAGTCTTGAACTGTTTCCATTACCTCTTTGATTGCTTTTTCTTGGTTTTCTTAGGTATCTTTGAAGTATTTATTAATTTCTTCTAATTTTTTGTTTGTCTTCTCTTCCATTTCTTTAAAGGAGTTTTTCACATTTTGTTTAAGAGCCTCTATTATTTTCATAATGTTACGTTTAAAGTCGATTTCTTCTACTTCTTCTGGAATAGGGTGTTCAAGTCTTCCTGTTGCATGTTCACTGGATTCTGGTGTTGTCATGTTGCTTTCCAGGTTGTTGGAGGAATTCTTGCATTGGCGCCTGCCCATCTCTTCCTTCAAGTGCAGCCAGGAGAGTCTTGGCTTCTTGGTCCAATCTTTGCTGTGACTGACCATGTACTTGGGGGGATTTTCTTGGTCTGCCCTATCTTAGGAACCCTCAGCACTCGAGCTGGCTTTCAGATCACCTCCACCCTGAAGCAGGCTGTGCTGGTAGATCTAAGGTTCCCGCAGATGGAAAGGTGTGCTTTGGGGCAAGGTGGGATGAGGTAACTAGAGAAAGCCAGTAGCCTGGGAGGCACCCTGCTGAATAGCCAGAAACGTTTAGGGAAATGGAAGGGGCCTGTAATCCATTTCTGGGACCGAGCAGCCTGGTGGGCACACACCCCTCTGGATGGATCTCCTCAGAGCAGGAGCAGGGACTCTTTCTGGGCCAAGGACCTCGCAGACAAAAGGGCAGGCTTGGAGCAGGCAGGGTTGTATGGAACAAAGAAGCCCCTGCAGCAGGAGCTGGAGGGGCCCTGTATTCTGTTCCCAGGACCAGGGGGTCAGTCAGGCACACACTTACCCCTCTGGATGGATCTCCTCAGTGCAGGAGCAGGGACTCTTGCTGGGCCAAGGACCTTGCAGACAAAAGGGCAGACTTGGCAGGGCAGGGTTGTGTGGAACAGAGAAGCCCCTCCTTAGGTGTCTTTGGAAGTAGGGGCTCACTTTCTTCTGAGGCTAGCCTGAAACTCACAGCAATCATCTTGCATCAGCCTCTTGTCTTCAGGGATGACAGGTGGGTGTCACTACTGGCTGTGGAATGTATGTTCCTCAATCAGGCACCAGAAGTCAGGTAGTGTACTTCAGCAACAGATATATTCCAGCCCACTGGCCTGCAGTTAGTATGAGATCTCAGGCTTATCATCCAGTGTAGATTGAAAAAAATAAAATTCCAGTTGGTTAAAAGATTATTTTCTTCCTTCTTCCAGTGCGTTTAAGATAGGTTTTATTATTGAATTAGAATGGGTAACCTCTTGGGTGCAGTTTTACATAAAGTTCCTTCTTTGCATGAGCTGAAATACCTCATGATGTGCATATTTAAAATCTGACTCTATGGAAATGCTGAGTTTATGTCATCATGAGATTTGCATGGATTTACTTTCACCAAAATGAAAAGACCATTGGCTTTGGAAGGTCAAAGAAGTCATTTGGTTCTGAATGAAAATATTTCGGGAGGGCTGGGGATGTGACTTAGTGGTAGACCACTTGCTCATCATACTATCCGGTGTGTAATTCCAGCACTTAAAGTAAGCAACAATGACAAAAATGGAGAAGAAAGAGAAAAAAAGTTCATGGAGGCAGTGAAGGAGGAAAAAAATGGAGACTAATGTTTAAAAAATCCATCTCATATTGTTTGCTTATTTAATATTTCTCTTTAGTATGCT
The DNA here is from genome assembly GCA_004026605.1 of Ondatra zibethicus. Classification (NCBI taxonomy): domain Eukaryota; kingdom Metazoa; phylum Chordata; class Mammalia; order Rodentia; family Cricetidae; genus Ondatra; species Ondatra zibethicus. The sequence continues at coordinate 53,414 of PVIU01005828.1, forward strand.
CTATGTTATACAAAAGCTTATCATAAGTGAGCAAAATAAAAAGAATAATTGTCAGTAGGGGGACTCATCCACAAATGGATATATATCATCTCCAAGGTTTGGGGACCATTATTGGAAAAGAAACAGAAAGATTTTTAAAAGCCTGAAAGAGCAAAATAGCATCTTTTGAACTTCAAAGGATCCCTGTACTCATGGGTGTTTGTACAGGAGCAAGTCAGCTAACATTCCATCATGGAAGATAGAGGGCCTTAACACCCACCGTCCTTAACTGAGAACTTGGAATAGTTGATAGTTTCTGGGGAAAAAAAAGAATGTTTTCTTTAAGGGTGTGGCCCTTAGTTGATCCATCATGCTCCAGTGGCTGGCCCCACATCCAGGAGTATATGGTCATCACAGACTGGGCTCAATATATGCGTATGTATAAATAGCATATATATGTGTATATATATATATATATATATATACATACACATGTATACACACAAACACATATATACACATATACATACATGTGTGTGCTACAAGCTGCAACAGTATACAGTAATTTCTCAGTTTTTCATGAGTGACTTATCAAAGCCAAGGGCTTTGGTAAAGGTTTTTAAACCAAAAGACAAGGCCTTTTGTTGTTATTGTTTTGTGAATAAGTAGCTGTCCTTTGTTGTAGACTTTTGCTGGAGCTACTTCCCTTTCAGTTATGTATTTGGGAATTAATTCCCTAGTTCAGAACAGTTTCCCACTGCCAGGGCTTGTCCCTTTCCCATAGGTAAACACAGATATCTGCCTTCCTGCAATTCTCTTTACCAGCAGGCATCTGGTCAGTGCTTAGGGTCCAGGCATAAAGCATCCCTTCTAAGATAATCCACAGACCTCCAAGGACATGGAATTACTACCTACTCTGGTCTTACCTGACTTAAAAGATTCCTAATTCCTTATGCTCACTTTCACCTCAACTTACTGATGGTTTTAGTTCGGGACTCTTAAGTACAGGAGAAGGGATAATTGACTGAAACCCAGAGAAAGACCCAAAACACCCACAATCAGAACGACTGATAGCAGCATAGCCCAGAACTGATAATTTAGAGTCCTGGGTCTCTTCTTCACTGAGAGCAGTAAGTCTTAACTCCAGACCTAGGCCTACAGACACTACAACACCTGGTGTCTATGCTGTCAGATTCAGGAGCCATCAGCTTTTGCCTGACTGTTTACATAGGTTACCTAGTTACCTGGAATCTTCTATGTATACTGGAAGAAAAGAAGCTGCATGCTCATTTAAACAATCAGTGCCCTATTAAAAATTTTACAGAAAATAAACCTTTTAGCTCTTAGTAACCACCTAAAAATGTATCATAGCACACTAACCTTCTGCTCTAGAGTTCCCTGATGATTTAATTCCTTTCTCAACTTTCTCCATTAAGGAGTTTACCAGACGTGTACCAGCCACTCCCATGGATCTGTGTGTGTGTGTGTGTGTGTGTGTGTGTGTGTGTGTGTGTGTGTGTGTGTGTGTGTGTGTGTGTGTGTGAGAGAGAGAGAGAGAGAGAGAGAGAGAGAGAGAGAGAGAGAGAGAGAAAACTCTTATCCAATTTTTATGGGGCAAAAGTATTATGGCCCTGCAACCTTCTAGGGCTGGGGAATTGCTGGTTTTAAAGATATATATGACTGAGCTCATTTGTAGTGGGTAGAACAATGTAGAATAAGAGATAGCAAGGGAGAATTGAGAGAAACGAGGAAGAAGAGAAATAAGAAGAAGAATGAAACATGGCTAGACTATTCCTGTTGTGAATAGATTTCTTCCCCCTCATATCTTTACCCTCAGACTTTTAGCCCGCATTTTAACTCATCCTGACATCTTTCATTGAACTCCAAATTGCATGCACATACATACAAATACCTGTATACATACATACACACATACATCCATAAACACACACACAAGAACATAGAGTTGTCCAGGATCAGTAGGTAGTAGGACAGGTAGTAAGCATATTTGGGAGGAGTTGGGGGGGTAAAAATGATCAAACTATATTCTATAGAATTCTCAAAGAAGTAATAAAAATATTTGTACAAAAAATGTTTTCCAGTTAAGAAAAAATTTTGATAAATATTAATAAAATGTTAAACAAAAGGAAAAATATGCATAATTATATAACAGATGCAATCAGAGGAGAAAAATTAATAAATAAATAGCAGGTCTAAAGACCTGCAGCATTCTTTGTCTAATTACATATATTAATATTTATTGAATACTTTGTGTCATGTATTTTACAAATTTCATCTCAATTAGTATTCTTAGCAATTCTATGAAGTAGACATTATTATGCTGAATGTTAGAGCTAAGTGTCTGAGACACGGAGAATATATAAAGCTAACATCAACTGTTGTTAAGTAGAACAGGAAGCTGTGAGCTCAAGTCTCCTGAATCCCAGGACCTATATTCACTACATTGCTGGCAGACAGCCATCTGAACCATGACAGCAAATATCCCTGTGTACCCTAGAACAAGCAGTTTCTCAGCTTTGACATGATTTCTTAGGGGTTAATGCCCATTCAAAGTCTGTGTTGAGAAAGCCATGAACATAGATAGCTCCTCTCATATTCTATACTTACAAACACTTAAGTTAAGAAGGCTAACATATTGCAGGGTTAAAATAGGAATCTCCATTGACTTTCATCCCCTAGTACCTTCTCTTCAGAGTCAGGCTTCAGATACATGGTTTACTACAACAGGAAAAGTTGACATTAGGGAAGTCATGCCATCCCATTTGTAACTTAGGAGGGCAAGTAAGGGACAGAGCAAGGCCACCTAGAGAACTTTAGCAAGTCGTTCCACTGTATTACATAGAACATCAAGAATGTTAAGAAACATGGAAATGAGTTTTTAATTCTCTCAAACAACAGAACCAACCAAAGCAAAAGTGATTTTGTCAGAAGAAAGAACGGGTTGTTCAATCTCATCATGTCCTTTCACTTAATGACACAAAGACTGTATTCAGCGTGGATAGACACGTCCCCTTCTCTCACAACAAGAGATTATTGTATGGGATGTTTTAGTGATGTCCTTTCTCTTAGGACTCTGTAAACAGTGCTGGCTCAAGAACATGGAAGCTTCAGTGCATGATAAGAATTTCCCTGGTGTTTTAGGAATTCAAATCATGTATTTGTATGTGTGACAACATAAAGCCTTTTGCTCTTGTCCTCTACTGATCATGGATACCAGTGTTGCACCTTGGCAACTGGGTAAACAATGACTCCTTTTCAGATATGACATCTCAATATTTATTCCTCCCAAGAACTGTGCAGGACTCAGAGTTTGTCTCTAATTCTTGAAGTTCTCGAGTCCCTGAAGCCAGAGTCCTTTTTAGCTACACGCAAAAGTTTCCATGCTTTCAGCTTCTGGTTCCTGCTATTGATTAACTGCTCTTTCATGGAACTCTTCCCCTCTCACTGAGAAGAAGCGGCATCTTAAATATTTGAAAGGAAACCACATGCTCTGGATCTTGTCATCATTTTATTTGAGGGACCTGAAAGCAAATACTTAAAATTTTGCCTGACAGCAATGAACTGACAATAAGTGACAAGATAAAGTAATAGTAGGGCAACAAGTGACAAAAGAAATGGACATTTTTGGATGGACACCTCTTCCATTGGTCATCCGACTGCCTTTTGAACACTAAATAGCTCAGCTCTGCTTCAGGAAAAAGTGTCCACTGTTTTGGAGTTTGAAGACTTTGAAGATATTGTCATTGTGCTGCTGAGAGTAGATAATAGTTACATTGAGTGCTTGCTTTTATTATTTTTTAAACAGTGTATCTGTGCATATTTGAGACATAAAATAACAAAGTGTTACTTCACTATGTCTTATTAGTTCTGAGTCTCAGAGAAGAGAGAATGCCTTTCATTTATTAGCTTTCAGAGATACCTTATGCAGATGAAATGTTTAGATTATTGTTCTCAACCTTCTTATGTTATGATGCTTTAACATGGTTCCTCATATTGTAGTGGCATCAACCATAAATGTTTTTGTTACTTTATAGCTGTAATTTTGCTACTGTTAAGAATCATAATGTAAATATCAGATATGCAGGATATTTGACCTCTGTGAAAGGGTTGTTCAACTCCCCAAAGGGGTTGAAACCCACAGGTTGAGAAGCTAAAAGTCTAACTCACAAATTTCAGTAGGAAAATTTTTTCAAAATACATTCTATATTAAGGTTTACATATTATGTCCCAGCGTATGATGCCATTTTTATATCTCTTTGACTGTGTCTGTAAATAAGCCTAGAGCTCTGTCTATGTACGGTCTGACCATTCTGCCTGGTACTATAATGTTGTTTGCTTTGAACTTGATCTGGTTCCCACCATTGATTGTGACTTACTGGCTGGAATGAATGGATCAAATATGTACTGTGGCCTTGATATCAACAGCATATAAGGCACCATTTGTCTCAATTATATAATATTCTATTTCAATGATTGACTTAAAGGCAGGGTATTTACATGAACTTGAACCTATTAGCCATTTTAAGGAAAAGTCTCAGATTATAAATTGTTAGATGTTTCAAAATAAGACCAAGTCTAGTACTGGAAACTTAACTAACTACACAGTGCTAGCAAAGTCATGGTTGTTGGAAGAAAATTTCCAACCAGAAGTTTGCTAAATCAGCATAATTCCCACAGGTAAGCATAGTTCTCTCCCTTCATCAAAGAAACATCTCTTCACAACAGACGGAGACCATTACAGAAAAATCGCAACCAACCAAATTACAGAGCTATGGAATCCAACCCCAGTGATATATTTACAAAACACTTACTAAACCTAAGGCTAAGGGAACATCATGGCAAAAGGTGGTAGAAAGATTGCTAGAACCATTGGATGAGGGAGTTAGATATGAGATTGCCTTTTCTTATATTATCAGAAGCCACACTCATAAAACCTCACCAACATCACTCTCTGGGCATAAGCTAAAAAAGGATGACACCAATAAACCTGACAACCTGGACGGATAAAATCCATGAGACTACCAAACCTATTCAAAGAATTATGGGCAACTCAGAAAAACGGGGAACATTTGTCCTTATACCCACAATAAGTGTAACCCTCACCCTTCATCAAATAAGTACCATATGGACATATATACATACAAATACACATATACATATACTCATGCTATAAAAATTAAAAGAGGCCATGAATTTGAAGGAAAGTGACAAGGGGTATCTGGAGAATTTGGAGGCAGGAAGGTGAAGGGTGAAATACTGTAATTAAATTATAATTAATTAAATTATAATCTCAAAAAATATTTTTAATCTACAAAAAGATGCTATAGCCTAAAAGTTTGTCATATAAGCACGTCTGACTAATTATGGAAAAGAAAATGAAAATTATTTCATTTTAAATTTATGGTTTGCTTGTGTATTCATTATTTTGTTTAAGACTGAATCATCGACTCTCATAAATCTACTTAAGGAAGAAGAGGATATCTCACCTACAAAGGATGCAGAAGTTCCCAAAGCCTTTGAAAATGAGAAATAGAACATCCTTCTGTTGGTAAATAATTAGCAGTTGACTGGGCACTGTCCAGAGTCTTACCAAACAAACACTTCCAAACTTATGGAAGAACTCAACCTTGTTCCCTGTTCTATTTAGGCATTTCCTTTATGAAGCTAGCTCTTCATTCTGCCAAACAAAACAAAACAAAACAAAAAACATTTTGAAAAATTACTTCAGCATATTTTCTCACCAAAGGTAGAATTTGCCTGCACTCAACTGTTTTCTTTTTTGCCCAAATGCCTACTTTCTTGTAACCAAACTTTCGCTTTTTAATTTTTAAATAAAATTAGATTATGTTGTTCTTGCTTTACTTCACAATGTCAATTTACCTACATCTCACTATTCCTCTGAACCAGTTATTATCTTTAAAATAACACAATGCTTACTGAAAAGGCGCTGTCTCTGATAGGAATGCTAAGATGTAAAAGGACTGTGTCAAAAATATGCATATAGAAGACAGTTAATAAGCATTCTATAGGAAATGAAAAGCTCCTATGCCTAACTGACCATGGAGAGAGTTACACACGTCCATACCCCACAGGAGAATGTAGAAATACTAAATAACTTGGAAACATTCTTAGGATATAAAGTTTTCACTTTAATTATAACAAAGCAAATCTACACCTACTGCCTTTCTCTTCCTCTGACCAAATAACGGACAAGAATCAACTTAAATGAGGATAGGTATAGTTTGATTTGACTGCAGGCAGTTTATCATGTGGGGCTGGTGGGGAGTGTGTCGCAGCTGCTTGTTTACAGTTTGGCATACATGGAATCAGAGAGAGGTATAGCTTGGTGTTCATTTTACTTCCAGGATGGCTGCTCATAGAGTGTTGTTGCATTCATTCAAGGAAGGACATACTATATCTGAATTAATTCTTTATAAAAGCATACTCAATTATAGACCTGACATGCACCTCATTAATGCTTCAGGCATTTCTTGAATCTATCAAACTGACAATTCCTTTTAACCATCACACCAGAAAATTTACTAGTAACTACCTAATGAATTTAAAAATGTTGCAAGAATTATAAATATCTAATATTCCATTGGCTATTTCAGCCTACATTACTTTTATATCAGTTGTACAGGAAGAGAATTACAGCCACAGATTTAATCAATAACATCATGTCTTTACATTAAGAAGTCTAGATAGGTAAGGTAAATAGCACATTATTAAGATATTAAATTGCATAGACAGAAAAAGATGGTGTCAAATACATTAATTTTCTTATTTTTCTGCTGTTCCTAGCCTGCTTGGGTGTACTACATAAAGTTTGATAGCTTCTTATATAATGAATAATTAAAACTTGTATCTCTCATTTAAAAATGTTTTCCATTTATGAATATTAAGAATATATTCCATAATATGACATTTAATGCTAATACATATGTATAATGTTATTATCAAAGTCATTCCCTATTTCCTCTATTCCAATTTCTTCCTTATCCCCTCACTTTCTCCTTCCAAATTAATGTGCTTAATCTTATTTTTAATACTCATTGAAAGCCAATGCTTTGAAGTAGTTTCCTTTGCTTTATAGTGTCTAAATCTGTCAAATACAGTTCATTTTCAGTCACTATTTTAATTTAGTTTAAAGAAAAGTAATTGGTTCAGAAGAGGAATATAACATTTGTCAACCAACCTTGTGGAGGGAACAATAAGGCATTTTGAAATCATAGTTACAGGATATATTTAATTTCTAAAATTCAAATTCAGATAATGTTAAAAGGAAATAGGCTAATACACACTGGATAAAAAAATATCAACTTGGCCCCAGATTCATTATGCAACAATGGTTTTGAAAACATATTCAGGGGAACTGTACAGGTTTCTAGATATTTAAAAGGGTGAGTTTGATCAAAGGAATCCTTATAATGAAGCAAGATGCTGATTTTCTTAATAAATTTCCAGTACAGTTCACAGAAGATTTATTGTGTGTAAGATTGAATAAAGATGATAACTCAATTTAGCTGTCTTATATTATAATAGACAATTAGAAAATTTGTAAACTTTGCAACAATGACATAAGATTTTTCTTTTGAAAAATAATCTTTCTAAATATGTGATTTATGTCAGCATGTAACTGGTTTATTAAAGCGCAAATCAATCCCACACCAGTTTGGAATTATTATTAAAAGAGTTGTTTATTTGAGGGGAAAAAACTTACAGAACACCGTCCTAGACAACAGCCCTCTACCAAGAAAAGAGTCCAGAGCAAGAAAGAGCAAGAAGAGGGCTGCTGTTGCTTTTTACAGAGAAAGAGACCATACCCCAGTGGGCTGGTATCACAAAGGCTATTGGCTAAAGGAATGGAAGGAGCTCCTGCCACATTATTGCGCTTTCTTTGAATTTTTTGACAGCAGAGAGACATTTGATTCTGGGGGCTGCTAAGCTAAATCTATCTATCTATCTATTTATATATTCTTTTAGACAGTGTTGAGACTGTGATAAGCTGTCAGGATTTCTGAAGTTGGACTAAATGCATTTTGTATTATGATATGGCCACAAGCCTATGGGGGCCAGGGAGTGGAATGTGGTGGTTTGAATGAGGATGGTCCCCCGTATGTTTATAGATTTGTATGCTTAGTCACCAAGGAATAGCACTATTTAGAAGGATTAGAAGTCATGCCTTGTTGGAGGAAATGTGTCATTGTGGGGTGGACTTTGAGGTTTCAAAATCCCATTCTATTTTTACTCAAAGTAGCTCTTTTTTATCCCTGCAGATTAGAGGTAGAACTCTCAGCTACTTTTCCAGTACTATATTTTTCCACATGCTGTCATTTTCTCCACCATAATGAAAATGGTGGCGGAAGGAGCTCCCACAGCAGTTTATTATTTTATTTGTATTACATTTATTTATTTACTTGTTTGTGTTTTTTGTGAATGTGTGTGTGTTCCCTTTTGGTGACCAGAGGACAATTTTTGGGAGTCAGCTCTCTCTTTCTTTTATGTGTGTCAAAGAATTGATCAAACACGGGTCTTCAGTCTCAGCAGCATGTGTCTTAGCCAATTTAACCATCTTTCTGTCCATGGGATTTTTTTTTATTGTTAGACAAGGACTTTGACGTTTTTAGATTATGATTTTGTCATAATCGTGGCATTCCTGGAACTTGCTCTGTAGATAATCAGGATGGTTTCAGACTTACAGAGGTCTAACTGACTCTGCCACTTGAATGCTATAATTAGATACATGTACCATCACACCAGATGTAGAAATGCTATATTTAAATGAACTAGTAGATAAATATTTTTAAATATGTCCATTGTATTTCTAATAAAAATATCGAGAAGCAGAACCCATATCAATGTAAGTTTGAGGTGGATTCAAAACCGGGCAGTTCTGTGATGTAGACATTTGGTAATTGCAGTTTTATAGCTCTGAAAACTCCATTCATTTCTGAAGCTTTGATTTCTAAAGATGCCTAAATTGAAGTTAGAGGAGCAGTTGTTAGGATAGTCTCCAGAATTGCTCTTTGGCTATTTGGGAAAATTGGATCCATCTTTTGTCATTTGTTTGTTTTTCTTTTCTTTTTCAATCTTCTTCTGTTTTGTTTGGGACAGCTTGTAGCTCCAAATAGCTTCTTTTTTTGTAACCAAGGATGATGTTGAATTCCAGATGTTCCTGTCATCGACTCCCAAGAGCTGGCATTACAGATGTGTGTCACCACATCAGCTGTCAACATCCATATATGTTCAACTTGTCATTAATCAACAAAATATATCTAAGAAAATAACTCTATAATATACAACTAAAATTATACTTTTAGTTATTTCATTCCTGTCTGACCATCTTTATCAAGCATGTAGAAGACCAATTAGGAGACCCATTGATTGGTATATATTCTGAATTCAAAAGAGGTTTTATGACTCAATTTAATTAAATCTATTTCCTCATTAAAGTTTGTTTGATCATTCATCTTTTTCTTTTCTACTTTTTTGTGATAATAATAATCTTTCTGGGCATCATCATTAAAGTGGTCAGTGTGTCACCCTCTAGAGCCACATCAACAGGAAACAGTTCTCTTGTGTGAGAACCTAAACATGTTCTCACACAAGAAAAGATCACAGGCCTAAGGATTCTTTTCTTGTGTGAGAACATGTTCACTCTCTGCAAATTAAGATTTGTTTAGTTCAAAAATTAAAATAGCTTTTTTGATCTTGTTGTCATGCAGGTTAAAAGGTTAATACTTGTGAAAATCTTTTGTGCATGTGTATTTGGGCATATGTGACTTCTCTTGTGCCTGTTTGTGTGTACAGGTGTATGTGGAGGCCAAAGTCATTGACACATATCTTCTCCTTTTACCCTTTCTTCTTCTTCTTCTTCTTCTTCTTCTTCTTCTTCTTCTTCTTCTTCTTCTTCTTCTTCTTCTTCTTCTTCTTCTTCTTCTTCTTCTTCCTCTCTCTCTCTCTCCCTCTCTCATCTATCTAAAATATACCTACATCTATCTATCCCATCCTCAACTCTCTCTTTAAACAAAGTGGCTGAACGTGAATTTCACAAATGTTGATTGGTTGGCCTGTTATTTGCTAAGCTGTAGGGATATGCCGATCTTCTACTCACCAGTGGTGGGATTACAGATGTGTATCTATGTACCAGATGCTTGTGTGGTGTTGGGATCTGAACACAAATCCTAATATTTGTGTGGCAAACTCATTCATCTCTCTATTGTTGTCCAAATCTGAAGAGTTAGACAAGCTTGTCATAATACTATATAAAAATCATGAGTGAGTTCAAGGCCAGCCTGGTCTACTGAGTCAGTTCTAGGACAACTAGGGCTACTCAGAGAAGCCATGTCTTAGGGGAAAGTAATCACATACAATAACAAGTTTATCGACTCTTGTTCCAAACAAGGCCATTGATAGCTGTGACTTGGATTAACAGAACTGTGCTACTGGGAAATACTGGAAACATAACTCTAACTCTGTACTCATTCCCACTGCTTATGTTAAAAATTTCAGCTAAAAATACAAACACAAAATAGGAGAAAGTCTGTAAAACTCAGCTCAGAATGAAGACATCAACGCTTGAGAACCCTACAGAGAAACTTGAACACATTCAACTCATAAAAAGACAATGGCTAACTTGGCCAAAGGCAGGAAGTTGAGCCAAGACTTACAAGTAACTTGAGTTTATTTTTAAGTCATAACAGCAAACACAAATTTTAAATTATTATTCATATTGTCATTTTCCTTATTTTCTTGCAACCCTAGCAATACTTTAAGAGTGTCTTCTAAGGGTAAAAGCGGTATTGGGCAAGGTTATTTAGCCAAAAGTTAAGGAAAACCTTTCTCCATCCTTTTCTGAAATTTCACATGACTTGATTTTCCAACTCACATTTTCCAAACAGATGAAGTTCCTGTTCTATTTTTCAGGCACTAAATTCCCAAATGAGGATGCAATACAGGAAAGACAGGTGCGCCTTGGCAAATGAACCAGATATGGCAGCCCTCAGGCTCATTTAGGACAAACAGCACCACATAACCTCCAATTCATTTTGTTTTATACTTTTTCTTGAAACTTACCTGGATTCCAGCAATTAGATGAAATTGTGTATTAACAGGAAAACGATCTCTAATTACTCATCTATTTATATTTGACCCATAAGAATTGAGATCAGCAAGTTGTGAGCAAGCAAGAAAACAAACAAAACAAGTGGGGAAAATTGAAAAAAATAAACAGAAAAGGTGAATTTCTTTTGAAATGGATGGCAGAGCTAAGAGTGGTAGATTTTCCCGGAAACACATTCTGGGGCGAATCGGAGAGTCTTCTGTCTATAGTGGAAGGAAAGATGCAGCTCATGACCCAGAAGGCTCAAGCAAGAGCAGCCTTTGCAACTCAATGACTATTCATTCGAGGTAACTGGTAAGAGTTAATCACTCTTACCTAGCACTTCTGCAGAATAGTGAATGTTAAACTCTAAAGAAAAGAGAAATTCAAACTTTGAAGTACACATTTTTTTCATATTTTTATTGATAATTTAGGAATTTTACATGATGATCCCTATGCACTCTCACTTGCCAGTCCTTCCAGTTCAGGCCTTGGGACCTCCCCCATTCCCCCCACCCAAAAAAAATGAAGTAGAAAAAGAAAAGGAGAAAAAAGGCCCAATTTGTGTTGTCCATATACTCACTGGAACATGGTCAAACTCCAGGAAACCAGTCCCTTAATGAAAATGAGTCCTTCCCTATCCGTACCCCAGTCAGAACCCACCAATTGCAGAGAGCTACACTTCAGCATGTTTATAACAATTCTAAGAGTTCTCATTGATAGCTTTTTGTCTAGGCTGTTACTTTTTTGTGTGTTAGGGGGTGGTGTAGGTGTTGTCACAGAAGCCTTCTATATCCTTCTTTCTCAACTGTGAGTCTGTAGTCATGGATACCAGGGCAAAAACAGCTTCCTTACCCTTTATAGTAAGTGGCAGCATGGATCCAGACATCAACATGGCCTCAGGTGCTAGTGCAGGCCACCCATCAATATGGCTCTTAGTGGCCGTATGGCCCAAGGACATCAACACTGTCCTTGACTGTGGTAGAAACATGGACCCAGACATGGCTCATGGTGACAGCTCAGACTTCTCATGTCAACACGGCCCTGGAAATATGGCCCATTATTATTAAGACAGCCTTAAAAGGCATCCCAGGTCAAGGGTATCTGTATTGCCTTTGGTGGTAACTTGGCCAAGGACATTGACAGCAGCTCCTGGGTGCTGTAGGTCTATGGATATCCCCATGAATTTCTGGCTTCAACATAGCCTACAGCAGTAGACCACAGATACCAGAGTGGCCTCCAGAAGCAGCAAGGATCATCGAAGTCTTTCAAGGAGATCCAATCTAGAAAATGAGCCATTCTTCATCTTTGGCCTTCTGTTGTTGCTCTGAACCAGGATGATTGTAGGGCTGGGTGGTGTTTTGGGAACTGGCTGTTGCATACCATCCTATAGGCCTACTTAGCAATAACATGCTCCTCCATCAACGGCAGCCCTTTCTCACACCATCACTGCCATCATGTCTCCAGATCCACCTCTCTCCACCATTCACTCAATGCTCTGTTTTTCCCACCTCTCCATCTCATATTACTTCATCATAGTGGCATTAGAAAGTTTAACATGTCAGACAGTATTTTTTTTTGTTCAAACAGCTTTACAGGCAAATATTTATTGCAAGGAGCTGTTGGTCTGTTTTAAGGTTTCTGGTTTCTGACCCGCCAAAACCATTGCCGAGACTCATCTCACATATCCTGCTGTTGCATTCTTGTGGATAGTTCCAGCAAGCTCCAGGTTGCTGCACACCTCCCTGCCCTCTCTCTATTTTGGCCCCTCTGAGTCTCACCATGCTTGACCTTTGTGCTTGTAGTTTGCAGGCAGTACCACTGCTCCGTGTTCTCTGCTTCCCAGCAGGGCAGGCAGCTGGGGCAGCAGCCATAGTAGCTCCATGCTAGAGGTTAGTTGCTGGGCCTAGGACTGACCCTATTAAGTAATGACATATAGTTCTGCAGGGCTGGCTCCTCCACTTACTCCAGCAGGTCTTAGATATTGTGCTGGATCTAACCCCAGACGGCAGCTGAGTTGCTCAAGTACATGAGTTTGTCGGGTACATGCAGACCTGTTTTCTGGTCCCTCAAGGGGGCCTGTCCTAGCGTTATATATTTATATATATTATGTATCAGATATAATGTTAGGGCATATGTATGCAATCCTTGTGGTTCAGAATTCAAAGTAATTTCAATTAATTCTCTTTTATAAAACATATTTTTTTGTTTTTAATTATGTGCATGTACCTGTGTGATACGAGCATGTTAGATGTGAGTGCAGGTGCATGCAGAGACCATAAGAGAGCACCAAATCTCTGGTTGTAGTGTTTTAGGTTATTGTAGACCAACCCACATACCATCTCTCCAGTCCCTTGCAAGGACTTCTTAACCCCACCATGTGTCCTTTCCCCATGGATATGAAGCAAATCGATTTTAAGTAAAGAATCTCTTTATAATATAATGAACACTGCATAGTGTTCATTTACCTCACACTAGCTACTTTTCTCATTGCTGTGACCAAATATCTAATAAGAAGAAATTTAAAGGAACATGGATTTATTTTGGTTCAATATCTGAGGAGACAAAATGCATCATGATGAAGAAGCACGGAGGTGGCAGGAATGACTATAGCTGTGATGGCTGTTGGCTCACATCCTAAAGGAACAGGAAGCAGACACTGATCAGTAAGTGTTGTCAGGCTGTAAAACTCAAAGTCAATGGTGACCTCTTTCCACCAGCCAGTCCCCACCTTCTAAAAGTGCCATAACCTCCAAAAACTACTACTAATAGCTGAGAACATAGTATTCAAAAACTTGACTCTATGGACATTTTACATTCAAATCATAATAGACCAGCAGTCATCATGGGGACACAGTTGTTTTCTACATTTATTTTTGAAAAATTCATCCATGAGTTTTCTGTTTATGTAATTTTCACTCTTCCCCATCCAACTCCCCTCATTTTGCTCACTACTCCCTCTCAAAAATTCATGAATTTTTTTCTTTAGTTATTGACATATACACATACACATAAGGAGAGAGGAGGGAGAGTGACCACCTGCTGATTCCATTTAGTGTTACTCGTACGTAACTATGTATGCTTAAGGTTGACTACTTGTTTGGACAACCTTTCAGGGTGCTCATTTCCAAAGAAAGACTAATTTTCTCTCTCTCAACCACCACTGATTTCCTATACTTCTTGATTTAGTGGTGCAGCCTTAAGAGATTTCTGTCACCTATGCTGGCATGACAACTGGAGTTATCATTGTGCAGGTCTTGTTCAGATGATCATATTGTTGTGATTTCATAAGTAAAACTTCCTATAGTATGTAGAAGATACTATCTTACAGCAGACATCCACCCCATTCCTTGATCGTCACAAAGCCTTAGGTGAAACAGTTGTGCTGTGACTGTATCAGTCCCAGGGCTGAGAATACTATAGTCAGTTTCTTCTACATCTTGAGCAGTTGTGAATTTCTGTGGTCTTCTCCACTGGATACTGAAAAACAACACAGAGGATTTTTAAAGAGAGGTGATTAAACTTCTCTTTGAATATATGAATAAGTATTTAGAATACACTTAGAAATTATACTTGTTTAGGAAAGTGGCAGTAATAGGTACTCCTCTAGGGTCCATTGCCTTATCATCCATGATAGCTGGCTAAGCTTGTAGTACCAGGAAAAAAAAATCTCTATTGACTGGGTCATATGTCTGATTAAATAATTTTTGGTTACAATAAAAGTAAGTACCGCTATTATACCCACTTTTATAGCTTGCCATGATAGTCATTGTTGTGGTTCCTAGATTTTACAGCTTATTTGGACTGTTACTTTCCTTTTACTTTGGCAGCTTACATAGCACTTTCATTGTGTGAGGGCTGGGCATCAGAGAGAAGACTTCTAAGTTACCTTGATTCTTCCAACTTTTAAGCTTGAGTAATGTGTTAACTTTACAACAGAGCTTTATCTTCAAATTTCTGGAAGGCTAGCAGCAATAACCTATACTGTTTAGAGAATGTCTTAGACTCCTTACTAATAATTCAAAGAAAAGTTTCACATGCTTGAAGCTGGGTTTTCTGTTAGATGGTCTATGGTATTTTTGGAGAGCATTATCATCACACCAAGTAGCTTAACTTCATTCAAATTATTTATATATCTGCACAACTAGACATACACAGATATACATGCACAGGCATGTAACATGTACTTTTTAAATAACATAATACATTTCCCCTTTTCAATCATTCTTAGTGTTCTTTATTCCTCTTCCTCTTCATGACCCTTCCCCATCCTCAGATAAAGCCCACTGCCATGGTTTTCTCATTTTCTTCTTCATAGGACCTGTCCTAATATTACTCTCTAGAGTTCTTCCACCCCACCTCGATCCCTTTTTACTTTCAAGGTTTCTGCAGTTACTCCATGTAATATACTTGTATCTGAAGATTCAGAACCAGCATCTACAAACAAGAAATAACATGTTGGTGCTTATGATTTTGGTTCTGGGTTATTTCCTTCAATAAAGGGCCATCCCCCTAAAATAAGTTACAAATTTAATACAGCCCCAGTCAAAACCCCCATGACATTATTCATAGAATTAGAAAAAATGTCCTTAATTTCATATGGTATCACAAAAGACCCTGCATAGCCAAACCAATCCTGTTTAGAAATCACAATGTCGGGGGATTATAGTATCAGATATTAAGCTATAAAAACAGACATGTAAATCAATGAATCAAAATAGAACTTCCAAACATGGGTACATATGACTTCAGCCATTTTGTATTTAACAAAGATGCCAACAACTACAAACTGGAAATAAAACAGTATCTTCAACAAATGGCTCTGGAAAAACTGTATGGCCACATATAGAAGAATGAAATTATGCCTGTATCTACTTCCCTGTACAAAAATAAACTCCAAATGGATCAAAGACCTTGATGTGAAACCTAAACATTGAAAATGCTAGGACAAAACAAAGGTAGTACCCTGCAAGTGAAAGATATAAGAAAGGACTTTCTGAACAGGATTCTTGTATCTTAAGAAATGAGGAAAGTGATTGACAAGTGAGAATTAATAATACTACTATGGCTCTGTACAATAAAGGAAACAATCAAAATGTGGAGAGGAAGCCCACAAAGTGACACAGAAACTTGGCCAACTGTATACTAAAAAAAGGAGGAATGTCCACACTCCAATTTTAAAAATGGGCTGTGGATCCAAACAGTGATTTCTCTTTTCTTTTTCGAGACAGGGTTTTTCTGTGTAACTCTAGCTGTCCTGAAACTCATTCTGTAGACCACACTGGTCTCAAACTCACAGAGATCCGCCTGCCTCTGCCTCCCTGAGTGCTTGAATTAAAGGTGCACATCACCACTGCCAGGCCAAACAGAGATTTCCTAAAGGAAGAAACAAAAGGCATTTGTAATTTTTTATAGTTAGGGATTATGTAACTTAGACTTCTTTTGATATCTCATCTTACACTGGTCAGAACGGTTAAGATTAAGAAAGCAAATGACAACAAATGCTGGGGAAGACATAGGGTAAAGGAAATTTTCAGGTTTTGTGGGCAAACTGATACCATAACTCTGGAAATTAATTTGAAGGATTCTTTAAAAGCTAAAAATATATCTATTACTCCTTGGCATGTACCCAAAGGACTAAGCCTCCACTCCACAGATACTTGCTCATGCATGTTATTTCCATTTTATTCACAATAGTTAGTAAATGGAAATAACCTAAATGTTCTTTAACATCCAACTAGGCAATGAAGATGTGATACATATAGACAATGGGATACTATTAAGTTATAAAGGAAAAGCAGATTATAAAATTTGGTGATACATGGGTGGCATAATTTTTTAAGAATTGTATTTGTTGGAATGTAATGCCAAATGAATGTAGGGTATGTAAGAAGTTAAACTAGCTTATACACAATAGTCATTGACACAACTAAGATTTGTTATTAACCTTTTAATACTCTATTTGATTCATGAAAAATGGTGTACTTTCATAATAATGTCCACAAGTTATGCTTCATTGCATGCATCACTATGTTAAAATACATCAAAAATTGTTTTATTACTTAATTAAAGAAAGATTAAGGAGGACAAATAACTTGTTCCAGATGGCAGTAGTAATAAATTATAATTCAAGAGTTACCTTTGAGTCACTTTCATTAAGTTTGTGTTCTGGCTTGGATCTTAAATGTCAGAAAAGGCCATGTGTCACCCGGGCCCAGGGTGGTGCCACTGAGAGGTGGTAGAACTTTATGGAGCCTAATGGAAAACTGTCTCTCTTCCTATCTCTCCTGCCCTCTTTCTCTATCTTATCCCTCCCTTCCTGTCCCTCTGACCTCCCTTTTTCTCCCTCCCCTCTCCTCTTCCATGTCCCTTTCCATATTCCTCTCCCTCTCCACCTCCCCCATCTCCCTCTGTTTTTCCCTTCTCTTCCCTTCCTCCCTCCTCTCTTCCTTATCCATTTTCTCCAGGCCCCCCCCCAGGGCAGGTTTCTTCATTAATGTACCACAGTACCACAGACCTGAAAGGTCTGAACATGTGAACAAAAATAAATACCATTTCCTTATTCCAAGTTGATTTTCTCAGGGAACTTGCTGCTGAAACACAGTCTGACACTGCTACACAAACATTTCAGTGTTGCATGGCAAGTTAAATTTAAAGCATATTTTTAAATCAAATTTCATAAAGTATGCATGAAAACATATCGTGGACTTCTTTTTCTTCTTCATAAATAACAATGCACAGTTTTTAATGTTGTACGAAAAATATTTTCCTTTCATCGAAAATAGATTTTTTTATCACATAATATATCCTGACTGTGTTTTCTCCTCCCTCTTCTCCCAGTTTCTCCCTTATCTCTGTTTCCATCCACATTTACTCCCTACCTGTCTCTCCTTAGAAAACAAACAGGTTTCTAAGGGGATATTAATAAAATAAAATAAATAAGGTAATACAAAAAACTAATACATAAAATAGGAAAAATAAAGCACACAACACACCTATATATGTGAATAAAAGAAACTTTAAGTGTGAGTATATACCTACCTAAGGTATATACCTACCTGGGGTAGAAAGCCATTTTAATTTTATTATTCCTCAGTGTTACAAGGTAAAAATATGAAAACAAACTGAATCTTAATATACCAGTGAACTTTATTATCACAGGTTTGCTTTGCTTTTATGAAGCTTGTCAGTGTAGACACTTGCAGATCAAGTGTACTTATCACACTTTGACACTATTGAGACATTGACTGGTACACTGAGCACATCAGTTCTCATTCTAAAATGATCTCAGTCAGAAGGTTTTCCACTAATAAGTTTATACCTTCTTGGTGAGATATCATGTCCACACTTCCAATGACTCAATTATGAACATCTCTCTCATATGACATCTCTATCTGAACTGTGCATCTAAATATGTGATCAAATCCTATTCTATCCATCAACACCATGCTTTGACTTCACAGCATGCTATGAACAACTGCTTAGTCCTGATTATAATGTTTTCTGAAATTCCTCTAGAATGAGAAAAGTCATATAGGTTTTTATCTTCAGAATGTTAATCTTTCTGCTAGTTCTTTCAAACCTATTTATATTTTGAGTTACAAAGGACACGGTGGCTAAATGATGTTTCTTAATGTATTTTTGGCTAGAATTGTCCATGCCAGCTTTATCATTGGAACTACTTAATGCTCAAGAATCTTTATATTATTTTGTACTAAGGCAGACCCAAGTAGAAAATAAGAATAACTATAAGACAAACATCAGTCTAGAGATGTGTTCATAAAATTAATACATCAATATCCTGTCTAAACTAAAAGGCAGAGATTTTTGTGGAATGGGGTTTGTAGAGAGAAATACCACTTGAGCATCAATTTGTGGATTTCTGTTTGCTTGTCGAGGCCAACTCATCCTTTACCTTTTCAGATACGGAAATGCTTTAGTAAACACATCACACATCAAGACCTGCATGAGTTCTGATATTCAGAAAAATTGAGACAGTGGCACAGGAACTCATATTAAAGTATGAGTCTCAATGAATCAAAATACAATTATAAAATAGCTCTCACATTAAAATTTTCAGTTTTATATTTATTTCATCATTCAATAACATAATTGATATTATTAACAAATTAGACTAGGTGATTGACAGTTTATAATGAGATTAAATATGTTAATGTTTATCTCAGTGGTAATGTAATCATAATTTATAAAGTAATGATATCAAATATGTATGTTTATTTTTAATTCATATGGAAAGATCAAGATGAGACTAATAAATAACTTTTAATATTATTTTAATGTAGTCATAAAAATGAAGAAAAAGTCAAAAAGTTATAGTAGAAAAGTATCCCCTATTTACTATATCACACAGTCTTTAAATAAATTCTAAAAATACCTCAGAGTACTCACTACACATAATTCACTGTAATAGAGTATGGCCTTTATAAACAAGTCATTTTTCCTTTCAAGGGTCTTACAATGCTCTTGAGAAATACAAGTACTCATAAGCCCCCAAACTAAAATAGAATAAATTAACCCAATCTTTCTTGTTGTCTACAGAGCCAGACACAGGAAAGAGTGGTATGGTTACTTTGTCTTTATAGGGATCTGAAGAATAAAATTAAACTAATTCCATTGAAAAATAGACAATGATCAAGAACTTGAGAATCAAGTTTGAGGTTCTTTGGTAAACTCATGACCCTAAAAGGAGAACCGTTCCCAAATTCAATGGTTACACATTTTCCAAAGGGAACTGTGCACACAAGTGAATTTAAGCCCTCAAGTCTTCCGCGTGTGACAGCTGTTCCACTGCTGGTAACTCGCAGGGAACAACTTGAACACATCTCAATAGCTCTTGGGTTACAGGGAAGAAGCGGTCCTTGGATGGTCTTAGATTGAAGAGCTCACTTCACTTTAGGTTAGCTGTTGCGTCTAGGTCATGCTGAATCCAAAGTGTAAGAGTACTTGTGTGAGGTGAGGGTGGTCATTGTCTCCTAAAGCGAAGAGCCAACTCTGTCTGCTCTGAAGTGCAAGAGCTGAGAGAAAAGAAAGTAGGCAAGCAGGTCACATTATGGGGAAGCACAGAAAAAAGATGATACCACTGTACTCATGTATGTCACTTGGAGACAGATTTGTCTTCTTATGAAAGTGGTCCTGGATTGAGTTTAGGAAATCCTCTAAGTACTTCATGATAGGCCCTGTGAGAAGAGGATAAGGGATGACTCTGCAGGGGAAACATCCCTTCAAATGTAAATGGGCTTGTTATTCTCTTTGTTTTACTTCACAACCATTTGTATAATGACACAATGACTTCATAAAAGAGACAAAACAAAGTCCTGGATATATTAAATTTGAACCAATCAGCTTGTCTTTCAGGCAGGTGAGTGAGACATAGACATGTGAGGAAGGCATATTAAATGGGTGATTTCCTCTGCCTACATGTACCACATTATTAAAGAACAATAAGTTAAATATTTCTTCTCTTCATAATAGATTTGGGAAGCTATTTGTAATATATACGTGTGTGTGTGTGTGTGTGTGTGTGTGTGTGTGTGTGTGTGTGTAACAGTTTGGGAGAAATGTACGAAGTTATCCCAAATTGAATCACCTGTCAATGATTAAAAGGAGCCATCCATAAAGCAAGCTGTGTTGTACATGACCATAAACAAATTCTTGCATTTTTCTTTGCTTCTTTTTTCAGAAATATTTTCTCACATTTCATTTTGAATCATTTCCCTTTTTTTGCCTGTTTATTTATTCAATTTATGTTTCCCCTACCTCCTCTCCTCCCAGTTCCTCCCCATTACTTCCCTTTTCTACTCCTTGTCCACCCCTCCTCCTTTGTTTCTTTTCAGAAAAGGGCAGGCGTCTCATAGATATCAGCCAACCATGGTATATGATGTGACAGTGAGACTAGTCACCTACCTCCTCTTCTATTAAGGCTGGTAGGAGAAAAGAGTTCCAAAATCAGGCAACAGAGTCAGAGACAGCTCCTGATCCCACTAGTAAGAATCCCACCAAAAGACGAATGATAGCAGAATATTATTGGAAGTCACTTCATTGATGTTTTTGCCAGTTGTGTTTGGTTCTATCCTAGGTCTCTAGGCTATCCTGCCTCTGGGTCCTGGCCATTCAGGCAGTGACAGAAGTGAGCTCCCTCTCATGGTATGGGTCTCAAGCTAGGCAAGTCATTGGTTGGGGAACTCTCACTATTTCTGTGCTACCTCTACAACAGCTCATCTTGTAGGCAGGAAAATTTGGAGGTGGATGATTTTGGGGTTTGTTTATTGTCCCAGTTCCTCATAGGAAGTCTTGCCTGGTTACATA
Source organism: Ondatra zibethicus (assembly GCA_004026605.1). Classification (NCBI taxonomy): domain Eukaryota; kingdom Metazoa; phylum Chordata; class Mammalia; order Rodentia; family Cricetidae; genus Ondatra; species Ondatra zibethicus. Next base: position 74,844 of record PVIU01005828.1, read on the forward strand.
AGATGGCTAGTTCTGGCTCTGACTCCCCCATTGCTATGAGTCTTAGCTAGGGTCACCCTCATAGATGGCTGACAATTTTTATTGTACTAGGTTTCTAGCTCCTTTCAGAGATGACCCCAGATTCTAGTTTTCTCTTCCAGTATTATATCCCTCAATCCTCTCCCCCCATCTGATCCCATTTTTGCAGTTTTGTAGACTTTTTCCAGTTTATGAGCCATCATGGAAGAAATCATCAAAATAATTTGTAAGAGTAGAAAGATAAACAATTTATGTCTCCTTTTCTGAATGTTTAATAATAATTAACTATTCATATTATTATTGGAGTAGGGTGTGTGTGTGTGTGTGTGTGTGTGTGTGTGTGTGTGTGCTATCTGCCAGCGGCCACCTGGCCCATTCTACCCACTTAATAGCTTGAGATAGGATTTCAGAACTAAATAGAAAACATTTCAGTGTGCTATAAACATGCTTAGTGATCACTCGTCATCACAGTGTAGAAAGATAAAGAAGAGCCGTCTCTCAGCCTGAGAGAGGGGGCAAGCTGGAGAGGATCAAGCTTGTCATGTTCCTGACTTATGGTGTGATAGAATCCCATTTGTCTTAACTTAGGACTTTTTCTTATAAAACATGTTGCTACAAGGCTATTTAAAGTTGTTCAATACATTAAGTAGCTTTCCCCCTCTTAACTTCTAAGGCCTATTCATATCCAGGAAAGTGGAATGGCTAATCTGGGGCCTCAGGGTTTGCTTTCTTGTCAGAACCCTCAATAGCATGTCTTTAAATGTTAGTCACCGCTTAACGAAGAAACAGCTAATAGTTATTAATGTCCTAAGAACTTCAATGTATGGAATACATTGATCCAAAGTGTGAAGCTGAAGAGACGCTATCTGTGGAAATGTAATCACAGTGGAGGCTGAAGAATAAACCACCAGTTTCTCTCAGCCTTAAACTGTCAGGTTCCACGAAATAAATCTGAAACAATTAGGGAATAGGGTGGCTAGAAGAAACAGAAGCTTCACACCTCCAGAAGACCTTACATGAACTGTTGACCCTGAACAGCTGCTAAAGTCTGGCCAGCTTAGACAGTGAGTCCCCTCATTTACCCACCTGGAAGGTATCATTTTGATTTCTCAAAGGAAGGTACAGTATTTTCGATCATGCTAAAGTACATGCCAAGAAGCTCCTTAAATTCTATTATGTCTGGGGTCCCTTTGATATTTGTCTAAAGACGTTATTTATCTGTAATGCATCAGTTTTCTGATTATTGTTTTTCTAGGCAGGAAATGAAATCTCATTTGTGGCAACATGGGATGATCTACGGGACATTGTATTAAGGGAAATGAGCCAAGCATGAAAAGACAAATTCTGCATGGGATTATTCACAGATGGAATCTGGGAAAGTGTACCTCATAGAAGGAGAAACTGAGGGTGGGAATAAGCATTCTCTGAGGCTGAGGAAAGAGCAGAGAGGGCCAAAGAAGAAGTTTTTCCAGTTGCAATGCCTTAGTTTAGTAGAAGGACCAGTTCTGGCAAATTCCGTGAGAGAGGGATGCCTACAATGAGACTAGTTCTCCTTAAATATGTGGAGAGAACAGCACACAGCCATCCTTGGGATACATGCTGGGAAAAGGTTTCTCAAATGTCACTTTCCTACTACACACTTGGGAGACACTGTCTGAGGAAACATGGAAAGAACAGAATAGAATCAGCGTGGTGGAAAGGAGGACTATGCAACTCCTCTGGGCTCATCAAATCAGTCCACCATATTCAGAAATTGTTTTCAGAGGTTTTTTTTTTTTTTTTGCAATGGCTATTTTATTCAAACTATCAAGGGAACATAATATACTCTATATACTACTGTGTCAGCAGAATAGATAAGTTTAAACAATTTATTCTCAAAGTAAAATTTCACATCTAACATGAGTCACATGAGAAGCCATCGTGCTCCCTTAGTGTGAAGGCCGGCAGGTGCAATGGCACCACCACAGGGAGCAATAGAGTCAGTCAGTTTCAGAGAAGCTGAAGTCATGGAGGGAGAGAAGAGACTTCTCTTCAAGTGTACAGATGTCCATTGCATTCACCATTTTGGCAGCAGTGTATGTTTTTAATGGCTTACTAGCTCTTTTAAGCAAACATCAAATAATTAGAATATCAATTCTTTTAATGAATTAAATATCCCTCTCTTAAAAGAGTGAATTTAGGTTATAGCCAATCAGAAAGCCCCCTGATAGCTGAGATTTTTGACTCTATCTATTTCAACCCAGTGCTACTCATTTTATTGTGAAAAAATGGATGTTCACATCATACAAACTTTACTTTTCCCGAAATGGAACAACTTGGTTTTTTTTTTCCGTATGAATTCTGCCAAGGAAAGGACCAGATGGGATTTGAATAAGAGAGCAGAGCAAACAGGAAATTGGGTGTCAGGGGAACAAAGGGTCAAGTAGAGAAAAGTTCAGAGAAGTTATTCAATGCTTCCACCCCAAAGCTTCGCATTGGGGCTTTATCTCAACGGAGTCTTTTGAGATCTGCCTGTCACCAGACAGTACTAAGTACACTGTTTCCAAAGGAAATCTTTGTTCTAATTCTCTCCTGACAGGAAAAAGCTTCTGGGTTCACTCAACCCTATCTTCATCCTTTACAAAGGAAAAACTACAGAAAGAATGGTTGGATTCCCAGGGGGTCTCCTTATTTAACTACCTGTATCTAAGCAGACAACTGCCTAAGACTCCCTCCTTTTGCCTACTACAGCACACAGCAGAAAGCTTGCTTCGATGCTTTCATTTTCTTCCCTTTAGGGTTCCTCAAAGTAGAGGTGTCCCAGAAAGGAATCTTTTGTAACTGGGTCACCTAAGTGATTGATAAAGGGGCAGAAACATTCCAAAGATAGGGTAGCTATGGCTCCTTTTCCTCAACATGACAATAGTGCAATTGTCTGACCCAGATTCAATCCATGGGAAGGTAGGACTGTCAACCTGATACTAAAGCAAAAAATGGCCGCATTTCATACATTGACTCTCATAGCTGAGTGCCTCTAACACACATTACCCAAGTGAGTAGACGGCAACATTCCTGCTATAAGAGCAGTATTGCCTATACATTAGTTTACAAAAATGTAAAATACAAAATTTTAATTTTGATAAAGTCCAAGAAGCAGATTCATTCTCAAAATTCAGAACCCTATCTTTTTTTTTTTTTTTTTTTTTTTTTTTGGCAGTGCTCTGTAGTTGAAGTTTTTGGAATTTTATTCAGAATTTTCCTTTACTGCTCATATTGTTATTTCACTAACAACAAAACTGAAGAAATTTCCCCAAGAGTATTTCTGGGTTTGAAATTAGAATGAATCCTTTCTATTCTAATGATCATAACATTCTCAGCTCATGTCTATGAAGCAGGAGCACTGGCTGTGGGCAACTGAAAGTGCCTCTGGCTCATTTTAATAGAAAAGTATTTACTGGAAAAGTAATTAGGCTTGTAGGCTCTGCAGAAGGACGGAGAATCAGAAAATGGACTAAGATTAAGAACTTCATAAAACCAAAGAGAAATGAGACATTTGCCTTTGAATAAAATGTCCAGATAGGAGGTCACTTGTGCCACAGAACTACCAACTAACCCTGCTGGTCACTGACCCCTTTCCCAGGCATACATCTTCAGTTTTTCTTCCTGTTTGTATGACTATTGTCATGAACTACTCTGTGCAAACTTGTCACATCTGTGTGGGTTCAGTGGTGCCTATATGTGAGAGTCCATCATGATCTGGCCTGTGGAAGGTTGACATTGTTAAAGAAAGGAGCGTTGAGAAGGGTGTTGGGACACCCACCTAAGTGTCCGGCCATTTTATCCCAGTCATATGTATGTAATCCATCTATGAGCTAGAATATATAGCTTGGAGCAGGGTAACTGAATGGGGCTCAATGTACTGGGACTATGAGAAAATCAATGTTCACCCTAGGTGCAAAGCTTCCTGGGCTGCTGTTCCAGTGTCACCCATGATCTTGCCCTGAGACCCTCACCCATGCCTCTGTGAGTAGACAAAATAAACTCATTGATTCCTCAGAGGTAGCTTTGATAGAATAGTGTTTTGGTTTGTCCTTGAGACCTCATGAGGAAGGGTAGATATTGCTTATATTTCTCCCAAGTGGGGGAAGGGAGGACTTCTCATAACAGTGACTGGCTCCAGATTAAAATTGCCAGGCCCAAATTCCAATTGGCCAAGGGTGATGGGCGCATGCCCTGGTTGTCTTCATTTCTCACACAAACCCTTTCTACAAGTTAATTGCCATTGGGGCAACTTACTTTAAAAGATTTTTTTGAGAATAAAAAGCTGGACCTCCCATAGTGGGGTGTGCCTACACATAACTTTTACACATAGCTACATAAAACAGGGCAGTAACTGCAACATAATAAAGATACATGTGCTATAGCCAAAGAAAGATCACTGCATGCCTCTCATCTGCAACAGAATTGACTCTAGTTTTATTGCCCTGCAAGTAAGTTCCTAGGTTGCTTTCTAGAACTGTTAAAGAGGCCTTGGTGTTTCTCTTATAAATGGGAGTTTTGCTTTTGTTTCTGTCTTTTTGACTGCAAGGATTAAGGTGGCAGGGAGCAGGTGACTTTCTTCAGTCAGCTGAATTCCTAGATGATGACAGAAAAGGCAGGGCTTCCAAGATGTGTTCCAGGCTGGCAGTGGCTTCGACATTTCAAGACATTTTTTTTGTTGTTTTATGGAGAGAAGAGAAGGTTTCAGGAGCTTCAAAGAGTTTCTCAGTTTTGATTTGGCCTGCAGCTCACAGCAGCTGTGGAGGAAAACTCTTGCAGGAGAAGAAGAAGAAAAAAAAAAGGGGTCAGGAGGTTATAACATAGTTTTGTTTCCACAAAAGTGAACAACCACAAAGTATAAATATACAAAAAGTGAAAATATGACAAACATATTAGCTGTATTTCAAGGAAAGGACACTGGGTCTACAATCCCAATTATTACATGCTCTGGGGATAGTGAATGTAATTGTTCAATTTTTCATTTTCCAATGCTCTGGGCTGCAATTTAGTTTTTATCTGAAAAAAAAAAAAACTGTACTGCTTTTATATTTCTTCTCTCATTTGACCTGAATAATGGAGGGGGGAGACCCCTAATGTTAACAGGTTAGTGAAACAAAATCACTTTGGGGAAGTAAAAACTGTTTTTATTCTAATTTTAATAGTTTACCATTTTTAAAATAAAGGGTAGGCTTTGTCTTCTAGGCTTTCTCTTCTTATTTATTCATTGGCATAAAGTGATCTGTGGGCCTGCAACATGCTCAGCAGGTAAGGCCCTTAACACAAAATCGGAAGAGCTGAGTGCCATCTCTCTGGCTCACGTGGTAGGAGGAGAAACACAGACTCAATAACTTGTCTATGACCTCTACACATATGCACTTGCACACACACTCAAATAAATGCAATAAAAAATTAAAGGTATTTCCCCAAAGTTAGTAAAACATGTCTTTCTTCTCACTAGAAATTACAGCTGAAAAACATGTGGGTTTTGACAAAAAGCACTAGATGAGGTTAGGGTTATTATTAAACAGTTACTAGTTTCGGTTGGTTTTCTTCTGCGTGTGGGTTTGTGTGTGTATGTACCTCGAGTTGACATTCTTTCTCAATTTTTGTTCCTTTTAAGTGATTTTTGCTATCAATTAGTGGGAAGTTGCAAGAGAGGTCTATAGTAATTACAAGATTGCTTTCCTGTCCTCTGAGCATATTCAAACCACCTAAAGAGAAGAGTTATAACAAAGTTGATGCCTGGGCCAGCCTCCAAAATGCCGAAAGCGGTCTGTTTAAATGTGGAAACCCACCTTAGTTATTTTAAGTCTCAGTTGAACCAAATGGAATACCAAGTTACATGTCTTTATCTCAGGAGCTGGCACCATTTCTTTGTGGTTGAACATCAGACTAGTTAAAGATATTTTGATCAGGTCACATGGGAAGATTTGAGTTGATGTGTTTCCAGCTTTGCTTAGTAGAGCAGATGACCCTCTGGCCTTAACACAGGAGCCCAGTAGGAATGCAACAATAGAAATACTAACACAGGCTTCACTTTCCCTGGAGACCAACTCATCATCTTCCCTTTATAGTTTTAAAAGGTGTTATTGATCACTCTCACTTGAAAACATGAGTATTTTAGACTCTCACCAACATGCCTGTCCCTCCTTTGCCCAGTCTATATTGCATTAGCCAGCAGAGAACACAGGAACAACCAGTCCTGTTCCCTTACCCATTTCTGGAAACACTGGAAGTACTTCATAGATTGCAAGAGTGTGCTATTTATTGGGATTCACTTTCAGGAACAGAAAACACTTTGTTGAAAGAGGTACCTAGAAATCCCACAAAGAGGCCAGCTACAGACCGACCCTAATAGCACAGAGCCACGATCTGATGATGAGTGTTTTATCACGGGAACCTCAAACTAATTCCACACCTGGCCTGCAGACGTCCCAGTAACATCTGACCATCCACCATGACAGATGCTGCTTTCAGAGAAATCAGAAATGTTTTCTGTGAGGAATTTCCTGTTTGGAAGAAAGACATTAAACACATTTCATAAATCCTTCTATGAGATGTAAAGTCATGGAAAGAAAATAAATTGGAAATACAAGAACATTGATTGGGACTCAAAAGAGAACTTCATAATCATCAATCAGATCACCTTAATAAAATAGCATCTCTAGATTTATCTAGAATTATGACTGCCCCCTTTAGAAACTATCTGTAGATGTACCTGAAATGATGGACACCCAATATAGATTCTATCAGTGGGACTAAAGGAAGTAGTGAATAGGTTATTATTGATCATGTATTTTAAAATGAAAATTCACTTTAATTATAACCCCATCATGGTGTAAGTCTTTGTAGCAAGATTAGAAAAAACCAACTAGACATTGTATTTGATTAGCTTAATTTTCCAAAGCAACTCATCATATCTCCCATAGCTTATACAAAGAACCTTGAAAGGAGCTTTCACAGTCAACAGGACTGTCAAAATAAAGTAGTGACCTATGATGTATAGGTAGAATTATAGCTAAAGTAAGGAAAGGGAGACAGAAACATGGGGGGGGGGAGGGAGGAGAATAGAGATAAAGACAGAGAGAAAAAGAGCACCAGTAGTGGAATAATGTGAGAATGCTCTGTCTAGTAGGGTAAAGCCTATTCACCCTTCTGTGAATGCAGCCATAAATCAAAACACATACAGAGCAGTGATTTGACTCCAGGAAAAAGGCAGGGTTGAAAGACAAAGACCAGGATCCAAAAACTCACCAATTGAAGGCAAATTCACCACTATTTCCAGTGGAATTACATTTCTAGAATTCCAGAATGTCTCAGAAAGGATTACTGGTGCACACGGAAGTTGAGAAATAGCCTAATTCTGGCTCAAAAAAAAATGCTGAATGGGTATTTGGATGTTCAAAGTCTACAGGTCCCTTAGCCTCATCTTTCTTCTGCACTCTGATGTCTCCACATCCTACCAATTCCAGGGCTGTGCTATCACTTATTTTTCCTCCTTCCCTCACTGTACTTTCTTGTTGTGTGAGTATGGTCAAGGAAAATCTGTAGCAGAACAGAATATATTAAGTCTCAGAATTCTGACCAAAAGGCTAACGGAAAAATGTTAAAACTAAAAAAGAAGGAAGAAGAGGAGGAGGTGGGAGAGACTGATGGAAGGGGCAAACATTGAGAAGATGAAGATGCAGGAGATTGAAGAACAATTTGATTAGTTGCATATGAGCTGTATGCCTTGCTGACACCCTCAACCTAGATGGCAAGTTCAGACTCTGGCAACTTAACTAAGGGACAGAGCACACATAACCCAAGTCCCATATGGCTGCATATGGCTCTTGTAAGACAGATTGGGACCAAACTACAAAGTGTTTGAGAGTCAACTTAAGCACAGAAGTGTGATGGAAAGATATGACCTGAAAGAGTTTAGCCACTACTTCAATAGACCTTTGGATGGACTAATTTTGAATAGGATAAGAGAAGGATTAATTGCTGCCACTTAGATGATGTGGCTTTTGGAATTATTTGTCAGAAATTTTAGTTATAAGCCTTCTACAGGGAAACAAAGATGATAGAAATATGCTTGGAAGGAAGGGAAAGGTAGCAATAGAAGACAGAAAGGAGTACAAGGAAATTATTAAAATAATGTGGTTCAGTATAACATTAGGATCAATAGCAAAATGACTGGGGCTGAAGGAAGGGTCAGAAAGTTGAAAGCACAAGAATAAATTCTATTAATTTCACATAGCATTTAGCATCTGGAATTGACCAAAAGAGCAGTACCAGGAGGTCTAATTCATGTATTATCAGAATGCCACAATAATGTGTGATGGCACAAAACTATTTACAAAATTAACTTTAAACTTCTCAAATTTGCTGTAGGCTCCACTGCAGAAGATTAAGCCTACATCCTCAGAGAAGGGGCCAGATGACAAACACAGAAAAAAGCCACAGGGATTGTCCTACCACATTAAAATTACAGCTTCTGGGAACACAGAGAAAAGCTGCTTTCATTTAGATTGTCTCTTGTGGGTTGCCGTAACTATAGCTTAAGCTTAGTACAGCAGAAAATCTGAGAGGCTGGGCTTCTCACTTCGTATGTCTCAATCTAGACTTCTCTTAGACTTCTACAGCAGCATTCACGTCCACATTTCTGGCCATGTCAAGTCCAAGAAAGATTTACCAAAAGGCACAAAAGGAAAGCTTGTTAGAGCTTTGATGAGTTTTAGAATATGGTTTTTGACTACACTCCCTTGATTTACCCACTTGGCGCACAGTTTATAATTGCTTCCAATGAGCAAGAAAGAAGTCCTTACTCTACTCCACATCACCCAAAATGGAGCCTCATTTTCTTAGAGTAATTTTCAAGCAATCACATTTAAGGCTAATACGTTTTGAAAAAGAATCACAAAATAGTAAAAGTGATTTTAGCATTTTTTAAACATCACCATAGATGGCTGAAACAATAAGTCATTACTTTGTGTTTGCAGGTTATTCCAAGAACTCTTGTTCAATTATTTTGCTACACACTCTTACTCCTCTCATTGTCGATGTGTTTACAAAAATCAAAAGAACTTTTGTGTCCAAGATAATCATCATTATCTACACTTAGGAACGCAACGAATTTGGGAGTAGGGATGTAGTTCAGTTGGTAGGATGCTTGCCTAGCCGACTTAGTGCTCTGAATTCCATTCTCAGAACTACATAAAGCAGGTGTAGTGATGGGTTCCAATCAGTTACCCTTGGACTTTGAAGGTGGGAGTAGAAGGATCTGAGATTTCAGGTCACTCAGGGTCACTCTGGCCTAGAGAATGAGATTGGGGCCATCCTGGAATACTTGAAATCCTCCTGATAAAAGTAAAAGGAAAGGAAAAATAAAATAAAGTCAAAAAAGTGTCCTTAAATGTATATATTTTCCAGATTTAATCATGGTTTTGAACAATCATGGTATCAATGACCCATAAATGGTAAGAATGTAGTTTCATATTACAAATATGTACTCTTGCTGTGATAAACTATTTCATCTATCAGTTTGGTAAAAGATTATTGTCTGTTTCTTAGGATCTAGCTTTGAAAATATGGCAGGTCATGAGTTAGGTAAAGGGTTCTGTCTACCCTATTTGGATATTTGAATAATATGAGCAGCATAAGAAGCATAGCAGATCTATATTGATTTTCCTTAATTATTCTATGATTTTATTTCACTATTTCAACTCTTTGCCAAAGAACAAGGACTACATAAGGGAAAGTTCAGGGCCACTGTGAAGTTAAATGTTCTAGGATTTTTTGTTTTTATTCTAGCTAGATTTTATGTCAGTTTGACATTTGCTAGAGTCATTTTGGTAAAGGAAATCTCCATTGAGAAAATTCCCTGACCAGATTGGTCTGTTGGACAAGTGTGTGGTGCATTTTACTGATTGGTGATTGATAAGATGGGCCCATTGCAACAGGGGATGGTATAGACTCTTGGTGGGTGTTCCTGCATAAGAGAGGAGACTGAGAAAGTCATGGGAAGCAAACAAGTAATCAGTGTTCCCTCTTGGCCTTTGCTTCAGTTTGTATGTCCAGGTTTCTATCCTGACTCCCTGGGACAATGGTTTCATACCATCATGCCATAAAAGTTAAAATAAATCCTTTCCTCTCCAAGTTATTTGTGGTCTTGGTGTTTTGTCACAGCAATAGAAATCCTAACTAAGACATTAATGAAGTGACTTTAACATAGCATTATGGCTTAAATATGAAACTCCTAGCTAATTGAGCAGGATACTCACTGTGAATGTTTTGCTTAGAAACATTTCACAAATTTCCTATGTATGAGCAACTATGCCAGATTTACAAAACAGCTGAAAGGCACATGTTAAATGCAGTTTTCTTTTGAATGCTGATTTTGACTCTGCGGCTTGAAGTTAATAATTGCACCTTTTATATTTTAAAGTAATTTTTAACTTTAGGGGCTTGAATTGCCTGATTAGCACAGTTTGGCTTTTTCCAGGTGGTTTTTTTGAATGCAACAACTAACATCCTATCTGAAAAATGAAATTGGGTTTTAAAAAGAGATTCATTTTATTTATCTATTTGTATATCATTTTGGTCTACTGGAAAAAGTAGTATTTGCCATGCAGTTATCAGTTCATGTATGTGGGTACATTTTACTCATGCTAGTGCATGTCAGTTAGTAACTAGTTAATGCTGATTCATATTCATCCAACTGGATTGGATTTAGAACCATCATGGAAGCATACTTCAGAATGCATCTATAAAAGTATTTCCAGAAAGTTTTGCTGAGGTTGAAGACTCACGCACATGGGTGGCACCCTGCTATGGATAGGGTCTTGGATGAAGTACGAAGGAGAAAACAAGCTGAGCAGCTGCTTCATGCTCATGTTCTTGAACCGCCATCTTCCTAGTTCTTGGATTGTAGCCTCAAAGTGCAACTGAAAACAATCTTATCCTTCCTTAAGTTGACTCCTGGCAGATATTTTGTCATAGCAACAAGAAAAGTAACTAATGCTCTAGGCAGCATCTCCAGTCTCTCATTTATCTAGAATGATAGCTGCTCCCTTTAGAAACTATCTCTAGATGTACTTGGAGTGATGGATGCTCAATATAGATAGTATCAATGGGACTAAAGGAAGCAGTGAATAGGCAATTATTTATCATGTATCTTAAAATGAAAATTCTCTTTAAATATAACCTCATCATGATGTACAAAGATGGTGCACATCTTTGTAGCAAGATTAGAAAAAAGTATCAACTAGACACTGACGTGTTGCATTTGATTAGCTTAATTTTCCAAAGCAACTCATCATATCTCTCATAGCTTATACAAAGCAATCTTGAAAGCAGCTTTCACAGTAAAAAAAATGTATTTATTGCCAAAATAAAATAGTGACCAATGATATATAAATAGATTTATAGCTGAAGTAAAGAAAAAGAAGACAGGCATATGGGGAGCAGAGGAATAGAGATAAAGTCAGAGAGACAGAGACTTCCAGTGGTAGGGTAATGTGAGAATGCTCTGTCTAATAGGGATAAAGCCTGTTCACCTCTCTGTGCATGTAGCCGTAAATCAAAGCACACAAGGAGCAGTGACTTGACTCCAGGAAGAAGGCAGGATCGAAAGACAAAGAGCAGGGTTCAAAGTCTCACCAACTGAATATAAATTCACCATTATTCTCACTGGAATTTCGTTTCTAGGACTATAGACTTCTCATTCTAGCCCCAGCTTGCTTAGAATTCACTACGAAGCCCAGGCTGGCTCCAAACTCAATCCAGTTCTACTGCTACAGTGCCGCATTTTGGGTGTGATTTACTGACTTGAGTAAGTGTAATAGGCTTGTTTTATGAGCCTTTTGACTCCTTCTTCTTCCCCCTTTCACACATTTCTCTTTTAATGTACCTTGGCTCATACACTCCGTTTCTCAGAAGAGTCTTACCCAGTGTGAGTTAACTGTACTTACTTCTCCGATAATTCTAGGTTTATGTCTTGGGACTTTGTATTCAGGATAAATGAATTTATTTTTTCTCTTTTGTATTTTTTGAAGTTGTAATTTAATTACAGCATTTTCCTCTCCCTTTCCTTCCTTCAAGTCCTCCCATATAATCCTGTTTGTGGAAAATTTTCACAGAGGATGGGACAATTCTGTCATCTCAATTCAATGGGAAGTTTATGCCAATGTGAGTCCAAGAATGTGACCGGCCCCCACTTTACATAAACACATCAAGCTAATTAAAGCTGGTGGAAACTACAAAAAAAAAACTCATTGGAATCTAGAAATCATAACCGCTCAGTTTGTTTGAGACATTTTTTCCTCACATTGCATAAATAGCTATCATTTTTTTTAAAAAATTTGCATTCTTCCCAGCACCCAGGAGAGGATAGTACCATTGTAATTATAGTACATTCTTTGGAGATTCATAATGAGGTATTATTTTGCTAATGGAATATTCAAGTGGTCTGTAGTAATTTATCAAATAGTGCTTAGTCCCATTTTCTCAGTGTGACTCTTTTATTCTTAGGTAAATTGATAAGTGTGTGTGTGTGTGTGTGTGTGTGTGTGTGTGTGTATCAAGGCTTTATTTTAATTCCATCTCTCTTCATAATATAGCCACCACGCCTGTGGTGGTGCGTTAGTGGACTCTTTATGTAACAGATTTTTGACCAATTGCTTTTCACTGTTGTTGAAAAAAATCATCATTTTTCCTTTTTTTTTCTTTTGCTTATTGTAAGAGAGAAGCTGCAGGCTGAGTGGCAACAATGTAGCATAAGATCTTCTCTTGTAAAGATGAGGCCAGCGAAGGTTGCTTCCCTCCTGAGCCAGTACTTGCCATGAACCTTGGCCTTCTGACCAGCTGTGCTTAGTCTTTGAAGAGATAGCTCTGTTTACTAACACTCTCACCACTGCTGCCTTTTCAATAGAAGTTTTGTAGAAGAGAAAGTATCTGTATTTTGCATACTTCATCTACAGTAAAATAAAATACTATGGGCAAAAATATCTTTCAAGTGATATGATGTGTTATCTCGCAAACATGAGGACTTGAGTTCAATCTTGAACTCCAGAACCTACATTAAAAAAAAAGTAATAAAAGGCCAGATGTGGTTCAGTAGAGGTAAAGGGATGCAGGCAGTTCAAGGGCTTTCTGGCCAGCCACCAGTGAGTTCCAGGTCAAGTGACCCTTTCTCAAAAATGGTGGAGGGTTCCTGAGATATGGCATGCAAGGCTGTCCTCTATTCTCCATGAAAGTAGACATAAACATATAAGCATACACCAACACACACACACACACACACACACACACACACACACACACACACACACACACACCCTTTACTTCTAGCCAGCCAGGCCTGGTTGTATTAGCCTATAATACCAACTAATTAGGAAGTTGAGGCAGGAGAATTACAAGTTTAAATCTAGCCTGGGCTATAGAGTGAGTTACAGCCTAAGCAAATTAGGAAGATTCTATTTCAATATTGAAAAATTAAAAAGAGGTAGTGACTGATGTTGCTTGGTAATATAATTCTTGTCTAGCTTATGAATTAGCTAATTAGCCTTTACTGCCATATTTCCTGTGGAAAGAGTGGCCTTGCTATCATGATCTCACCCTCCTGTAGAAGCAGACTGTGGTTTATATTCAGGGGCTGTTAATAGTAACAACTCTCAGCCACAGGCTGCTCTCAGAGTCAGAGCATGGATGCTCTTCTTGGATTCGTCACCTTTGCTTTAGGAGCCCTCAGATAGTTCTATTTTCCCAAGACCACAGCAGCTCCTATATATGTCTGATTAGAATACTAACAGTTTCCATTTTATTACTTCATGGATATTTTTTGAGTCTCAATATAACTTTAGATTAAGTAACCTGCAAAAAGTTTTACAGTCTTTGGAGAGTCGCCAGAACAAAGGAGGGAGTGTTCCTTCTCTGCATAAAATATATTATTCTGCAGATGTTGTGTGGTCCTTTTGTTGTCATGGAAAAGCTCAGTACCAAAAAGTATGTCCTAGGAACTTTCCGCAATTACTTCTTGCAACTTCTCACCAGAAGCTACATGACCTTCTCATGACCTCAAGTAATTTTTTAAAGGAGAAAATCATGAGGACTTTAGGAGTCATGAGGGGACATAAATTCTTAACAACTGCTGGAGTAACACTCATGGCTACTATTAAAAATGTGCATGTGTAACTCTTCATAAATATATACATACAAACTGCTCAGGATATATAAACTTACTTGTATGTAGTGGACTTCAGGGCTCACCACTTGGTGTTGGATAACCAATTTTGTGGTTCAAAAGTAAAGAAATAGAACTCATAAACTTGAGTGAGGGCATAGGAGTGCATGGGAAGGATCGGCGGAGTAAAGAGAAAAAGTAAAACAGTGTACTTATATAATAATTTTAAAAAGTTATAAAATTAAAGGACATGTATTTGGGGACAAGCCTGTTCCTTTGGAGGGTCACCGGGGAGAGTGTGAGAAGGAGAGCGTAGAGAAGTGGTGACAGCATGATCAGACTACACAAGAAGATACATGCAAGCATTTGAAGCTTTGCTCTACAAAAAATATTCAAGAAACTAGATTTGTAAGATCTAGAAACCATCTCCATTAATTAATATATAAATTAATATGAAAAACTACAAATTCAAAACACACATTACCCTGCAAAATAATGCATACATGTGATAAATTCACATGAAGCTATGCAAAACAATGTAGTATTTCTAAATGAGAAATCTTAATTTCATCTACCAACTGACTTGTTCAAGGAACTAGAACTCTAATAGAAATATTTTGTTTCTCCACTGTTTTTTTATTACTATATTTAAATATCAGAGGGAGGCTAATTTGATAAAGAAAAGAGGTCTGTTCTTTACAGAGCTCTGGAGGCTCAAGGTCAGAGTGCTGAAAACTCAGATTGGACATGGGTCTGGTGAGAACTTTGCATCATCAGGCATCATAACAAAAACATGTTTATTTGGGAGTGAAAGATTGCACTGCCAAATAAAGAGCTAAAGAGAGCAGAAGGGAGCAGCTGCTGTGTAGCATTTCCCTCCAAGACTGAAACACTCCACCCCACAGGGAAGCTCTTTAAGATAGAAAGTAAAACAACTCAAAATAGCTTCAAGAAGTTCCCAAAACTGAGCAGATCCACTAGGCCACTCCCTCCCAAAAGTAACCAATAAAGACTGTTAAGAGTCCTCTCAGAAGCACCAAGCTTCAAAGAAGACTCTGAAACCAGTCCAGCTGCCTGGAAAAGATTTAGACAATTGAGTCTCTTGGAAAGGACACTCTCCAACCTTTTGAGTTGCCTATAGGCCATGTGTGTGCTACACATGATGCAGCTGTCTTTGAGGAATTTCTGCTTGGAGAAGTAACCCCTCACCCATATTTCTCTAAGTAAGCCCAATAAAACTCGATAGTTCACCAACAGGACTTCGGTGGTATCTGTACTTTGGTCTGTCATGGAATCACTATCTGAGGTGAGAAGGCCTGTGTTGCATCTCCCCAGGAAAGATCTTGTCACACAACAGTGACACCTCACACTAAGACAGATTAAGAGGACCTTCCTGTTCATGGGCAAATGTTAAGCATTGTTAAAAGCTGTTTGGTCAGTATAACTGTTAATTATTTCTTTAAGTGATTAATGTAAGAAGTCATTCTGATGCTGGTTTTCCTGTAAATAAGCAAACTGTTGTGGGCTGGAAGAGTAATTAATTCTCTAATTAGCAGGTTGTTTCCTGGCTGCCTTGAACAAATGGGCTGCCAATTAAACAGCCACCTGAACTATCCCTGTGCCAACACTGGACATTTTAAACTATGTGAGTGCTGTGGTCCTTCGAATAAGAAATGTCCCCCATTGGCTCATGTATACAAACTTTTGGTTCCCAGTTGGAGGAACTGTCTGAGAAGATTATGGAACCTTGTTGGAGGAAACAGTCAAGAGAGATGAGCCTTGAGAGTTTATCGTCTTGCTCACTTCTCCTTCACCCTCTCTTGTTCCTGTGTGCTGGAGGAAATATAATCAGCCAGTTTCCTGGTTCTGTCACCGTGTTGCCACACCTTTTCCCACATGATTCCCTTTGGAACTGAAAGTATAAATAAACCCTTTCTTCCTTAAGCTATTTTTGATCTTGGTATTCTATCAGAGAAGCAGAAAAGTAACTAATACAGATGCCCTAAGACAAACTACCCTCTGTTCTCAGCTGATTGTTTCTGTGAGTTCATCTTCCTAGGCAGGACTTTCAAGCAGTTTGTACTGTCCCTTCTGAGATTATAAGCCTGGAGTGAACTCTAAATGATCTAGAAACTATTCCCGTCTTGGCTTGAGGGGGATTACCTCCTCTGGTGGTGAGGCAGTATTTTGATTGGTACAGACACAACCCTCTGCGAATGTAAAGTGTCCTGTGACCAAACATCTCTCCCCTGACTAGGAGTAAGATGTCTGTTAGAAGAACTGCCCTTGTGCTTGTCTCTCCTGATGTTGTGACATTTGACCTAATAATGTCTCAGATTAAACTGGCACTCGCCTGGAAGCTTCACTCCTATGAGCAAGATGCATAATGCTGTGCACATTCCTAGAAGAGAAAAATTAACCATCAATCTCTTTCATTTGTGAACTCTGTGAGCTACAATAATGACTGGTCTAATAAGATATGCCCATTGCTTCCATAGTGACATGAATGTTTTGAAAACAAGGAACTGCTTTCTGATTGGATCTAAGGCCTGCTTTTTGTGATGGAACCTGTATCAGACACTGTTAACAGGGAAAAGAACACGTAGCTAAATTTGTCATAATCCCTAGGGGAGAACCTTATTACTATTGTATCATTCTGCTAATTGGACAATTATTGCCCTACATATATATCAGTGCATCTCTCAGAAATCTAGTGAGAAAACTTCTTCTTACACTAGAGGACAATTAATACACAGACCCATAAGTGGCCACTATTTTGAGTATTGGATACTGGGGCATTCTCAGTCCTAAGTAGGAGGTTCATATCACATTCCTCCCCTTAAGGCTCAGACATAGTTTAGAGGAATTGTAAAAATTACAATTCCTTACAATAGAGCAGAACAGGGAGATGACTTCACGGAACCAGGGTTTCCCAGACACAGTAGGACACTTGTGCGTAGAAACTCACAGCAACTGTGTCAGCATGCATGCGCCCACACAAATCAAACCAGACAAAAGCCCGCTATGCAGGAAGGGAAGTAAACACAAAAATCTAACCTCTGGTTGAGGAACTTTTGGCATTTCATAGTTGGTAGGAGAAAGACTTGAGTCAGTTTTCTTTAAGGTTGTGATCCCAAGTAAGTCAACCGTAGTCCAGGGCTGGTCCAACACCCAAGAGTAGTGCAACATAAATTGGACCCAAAGGGGAAAAACGATAAGAGGACTCAAAGTTGGGTGAGTATCTTCCTGAGGCTAGATTTGGGAGGAATTGGAGAGGGTGAATATATACACATAATTAATTCTCGAAGAATTAATAAAAGTGTTATTTTTTATAATTGTTCCTCTTCAGTGATATTTTTGCCTAATTTCAGCAGAGTAGGCTGAGCTGCTAACACAAAGAAACAAGAAAAAGACACAAGGGACCAGAAAACTGTGGGCACAGCAGGAGCCCCTGAGCAGTCAATAGGCCATGCTGTAATAGTCGCAAGGTGGCCAGCTGCTTGACAGCTTCAGAAAAGAGCAGCTGGATCATTTGAGGAGCTGGGACTGAAGACAGATAAAAGCTGTAAAGAGCCAGAGAAGGAATTGTCAGCCCTGGTAACTGGAAGAGTTGCTGAATGCTGTGAAGATTTGAAGAGCTGGGGGACCTGTTACCTCAGCCTTCCCATAAACTTCTGTGTCAAGTGACCAAACTTGTAAGAATTGAGGGCTGTTGCTGTTGCCAATCAATTCTCTTGTCTCAACTCTTACACATCTGTCATTTGTCACATTACTCCACTGCTGATGAAACTGTAAGTACATGCACTTTGAAGAACACAACACATTCAAACCTAGTGATTTATGATGTTACCTTGGTCCCAAATGCTGGAGGATGAGTGTCACTTGCACATCTTTCATTTTCCCTACATGACTTTCTAGAGACTTGGCTGACTTTCCACCACCTAAGAATCATTAACACAGAAAGTGTAATCCCCCAGAAATGTTTTAGGGCCAAAATTAAATTTCAAACCAATTAATAGAACTGTTTTTCAGGTTATTTTTCTCTCCTTCTCTTGTCAAAGATGACATTATTTCATGAATAGGAAAGACTTTTTAATAGTCCCAGATACTGTTATAATGTTTATCGTCAGAGTTGACGTTTGGCTGCCGTACTTATGCCACGATAATAGTTGGAGCTGTCCCCCAGTGTCTCTATCACGGACTAATGCTGAGCAGGCCTAATTCCCAATCTTCCCATTGCCCCAGAATTTTTCACTAGTGTATATTCTAAGTGAAAACACACAACATCCGATAGATTAAGCCCCTTCCAAACATGCCCAGATAAACATTTCATAGTTCAGTCCTCTCTGACTATATTCCAGTGAGATTTTCCTTTGGCTGCAGGTGTTGAACTTCACATTAGCATTAACATTTTGGAAAAGACTCGGGAAGAGAAATAAAACAGTATCCATTGCTTGTGCCAGTCTTATTTCAGACCCCAGAGAGAGGAATTTTGTAGAGACATTCCTTAATTTTGTCACAAATCCTTTTTTGCCTTCCAGCCTTCAATATCAATATGTCACGCTGAATTATTTCATTAAGTACTTCATTGCCTATGTAACCTGTTTGTCTTTGAAGACAAACTTTAGATCCGCCTGAATATGACTGCAAGCTCTCCCCTCAAAGGTCACCTGCTAGCTCTTAACTGGGAAGCTATATGCATTTTTTCCTCTCCCCCTCATAAATATATATTGCAATTGCCACTGTTATTAAAGAAAAATTATCCTTTGGTCCTTAGCGATCCACCATGCTCTACCCTCCCTTCACTTCTTAAGCTGACCTTGCTCTCACAAAAAGACAAGAAGACAACCTTAAGTGACAACGAGACAAATTTCATTTTGTTGGGAACTGCCTTTTCAATTATTTCTCTCTTCTCGATTTCTCCTTGCTGACCTGGTCCAAGCTGTTGCTTTGACAGGGGTCTCTAACCTCTAAATTAAAATATGTAAATTGTTATGCTTCCTGCACCAGGACCAGTAGAGTCTATGCATTGTAATTGCAAAAAGATCATTCCATTCCGTTTCATACAGGGAAAATATCATTGCCTACTTCTGCCATTTCCTATTATAAGAAAAACGATACCCTGCAGACTGCTTTAGTACTAGCAATATATTTATGCATCAGTATATTTCTATTTCAGAAATGAAAGATTATTAGTTCTTGTGGCCCATCTCGTGCCATAAGGAAAATATGTACAGCTACAACCACTTGCTCTCAAAGACTTGTGGGTATATTTTAAATGTCTCAATCTTGAAATGGAGTCTAGTTAATTTGAAGCATAACTAGACTTTTATTGACTTAGCTTTTACTTAACAGACAGCAGGTAAAGATCACAGCCTAGTCATTGCACTTTCCTTCTGTCCCTCCTCGAGTTACTTCTCAGGACTAAAATGTATCTTTCCCAGCTACCTGGCTCAATCTGTACTATTTCAGACAATAAACAAGTTATCTTCAAAATCATCCTAAGTACCTTGCTCCACGTGTGGATACAATATTTTCTCTATCATCTCAAAAAGATATGTTCCTTAATCCCAAAAGAAAATTTGCTTTATAAATATTCACTGTGAGGACACATCAACTGCTTAAGGCTCATCTCTAACGCTTGTGATAGTTCTCAGATATAACTGAGTGATTATGAGTTGTTCAAATCCCAAATTCTGTGTGGAAGCTATTTTATGGAATCATCTTTCAATGGAAGAGTTGGAAACGACAGATAAAAATGTTGTTAAATCGATGGTTGTTGCTTTGGGATATGTTTTCTATTCTCTGTAATTTTTGTCAAAATCTAGTTGCTTTAAACTAGCCTTTGTTAAACTATGTGTGCATATACATATGTATGTGTGCATGCCTGTAGAAAGCAGAGAAGAGCTTCAGTTGTTATTCCTTCTCAAACACCATTCATTGTTATGGAATATTATTTTAGCTGGCCCAAGAAGTGTTACACTTGCTTCTGCTGCAGAATATTACTTTAACTGTAAAAAGGTATGTTACATTTGTTTATGCTTCACTAGTTTAATAATGTAAAGATGTGTTGCATTTGTTTCACCTTGACTACTTTAGGCTCCTGATTGATCTAATAAAAAGATGAATGGCCAATAGCTAGGGGGAGAAAGAATAGGCAGGGCTGATAGGCAGAGAAAATAAATAGGAATAAGCTAGGCTTGAAAAAAGGGGAATGAGAGAATAACATAGGAGAAAATGAAGAATACAACTAGGGTGAGAAGCTAGGGAGGCACCAGCCAATCAGACATGAGAAGCAGTAAAAGAAAGATATACAGGTGGGAAGGAAAGTAAACAGTCCTGAGGCAAAATGTAGATAAGAGAAACAGGTTAATTTAATTTACAAGTGCTAGCCAGAAATGAGCATAAGCCAGGCTAATTATTCAAAGCTAACAATAAGTCTCCATGTCGTTATTTGGGAGCTGGTTGGTGGACCAAAAGAAAAAGTTTGGTACATTTTGGAATTTCATTGTAGTGACTGAATTTCTACATAGGGCCCAAGATAGCTGAGAAAGAAAGAAAGAAAGAAAGAAAGAAAGAAAGAAAGAAAGAAAGAAAGAAAGAAAGAAAGAAAGAAAAGAAGGAAGGAAGATGATTTACAGATTTACAGTCAGGCCTTGAGCAGCTGGTATGTGAAGAAGAAACAAAAATCTAAGTGAAAACATCTGTCATAGTGCTGGGCACCAACTTCCTAGAGCTGGCATGGTTGACTGCAGCCCCTGATCAAATGCACCTCAAAACTGGAACTGCGAGCTTAAAGCTTAGCTCTCACAGACCTCAAGAGGGGATGGAGTCTGCCACTGAAGCTGAGGTGAAAGAACCAGTGGTGGCTTTGCAGTTTAAGATTCAAGGCCAGATTGATCTACAGAGCTAGAGTTCCAGGACAGCCAGGGATAAACAGAGAAACCCTGTCTTGGAAAGAAACCAAAAAAGATTTTTCTCATGCAGACAGAAAAGGCTAGAGATACATAATAAATCAGGTTCAGATGAGAAACAAAAACTTCTAAACAGGATACGAAGTGTTTAAAATGTGCATAGGCTTAAGAAACAAAAGAAAATTGATACAGACAGTTATAGAAAAAAGTAAATAGTGAAAGAATTATAAAAAAATAAGCCACTCCAAAGCCACAGAAAATCCCTGTCTCAAAAAACAAAACAAAACTAAACAAGCCACTTAGAGATAGGGAATACACAGAGAGTCTGGATCCTGTATGGTAATATGTTGTCTTTGAATTTTTGATTCCTGATAACCAAATAACAGCTTCAGGGAGACACTGGATTGTGAAAGGTACTACTGAACTAAACCAAACAATTTACTTTAGGAATGGCTTACCTTTAAAATTGAAGTAAAAACATAAGTACTGCTTTGGAGAAAAGGTCGTGCTTTTGTTTCCACAGGATTTGAAAGGCTGTGGGTTCATTCAAGACTGATTAGAGATTAGATTTCAGGGGGAAGACCCCTGAAAACCTTGACTACAGATAGAAATAAATAAACCTAGAAAAACTGCAAGATACGTGATATATATTTTACTGTTCAAACTGGTTTGCTTGTGTAAAAGTCCATACTTTTGTTAATGCAGATTTGATTAATATTAATTTCAAAGTTTGTATGTTTTCAGAGCAAGGGGACCACACACTAGTGAAAACAGGTAGCCCAGTAGTTCCAGCCTCTCACAGTGCCTCTACAGCAATTTCCTCAGAATCCTGCATCCAGAGAGTTTCAAGGCAGTTTTCTGGGATGGTCCAACCTCACAGATTACTCTAGCCAGAACTTCAGATAAACCTTCACTTTCCCATTGCACAGAGATGGGACAACAAATGTTATAACTAGTTTTCCAAGGACTTGACCATTATTTAAAATTTCTCAGGTTCCCTATAAAGATGCCTTTGTCCATAGACAACAGGAAGCAGCCTAGACAATACAGTGCCCATAATCCCAAGAGGTTGAGTGGGTGGTTTTTGGTTACTGGTGGATTATGGATGTTTGTCATTGTTTAAGGTGATACAGGAATATAGGATAAAAAACAACTATTAACCTCAAATATTTTACATGGGTATGGACTTTGGTATATTGAACCAAATTTAAAGTTATTTTTGTTGTACAGAATATATGTTTCTACTCTTACTTAGGGTATTTTGCTTATGGAACTCTTTTAAAAATGTAATGTATAATTAAGAAATGCATATTAATAATTAGTCATCTATAATAATCAATCTTGTAGTAATAATAGGTATGTTTTCCAGGTTAAACTGATATATCTAGATAGATTTATGGTCTTCAAACTCTTCAGAGACCTATGGAATATGGCATTTAAAATGTTTGATAACCTGAGGCTTTTCATGACAGTGAGACACATCTGCTCCTGGCAGCACTAATTTACTTCAGTATAATTATGATATTATAATATGATAACCATTAAAGAAACTCCATATGGAGTTTGATTTCATTGTGGCAAAGCTCACCATTTGGACAAAAAACTGGTAATTACTCATGTAATATTATATCCTTCTGGGGGTCTTTAATGAAGTTGAAGTCTAGATAGTTCTATTTCCTTTAGTTATTATAGAAAGTAAATTAGGTATAAAACATTGTAGTCACCACGATAGGTTTATTAATGGAGTATTTTTGTCTGATTTGCCTAATACAAATGGACTGGGTATTGTAAATGAAATGCTTGATAATTATTCTTGATGTATATAGTTTTACTATGTTAAAGTTCAAACCTTTTCATTTAGACAGAAAGGGGAAAATATTGGGGAATATTATTTTAGCCAGTCAAAGATTTGTTACATTTGTTTATGCTGCATTTGCTTAATGATGTGAAGATGTATGTATTGCATTTGTTTAATCTTGACTAACTTAGACACCTGATTGGTCTAATAAAAAGCTAGATGGCCAATAGCTAGTAGAGAAAGGATAGGCAGGGCTGTTGGGCAGAGAGAATAAATAAGAGGAGAAATCCAGGCTTGAGAGAAGAAGGAATGAAGATAGGAGAGAGTAAGCTACACACCTGTAGTGAGAAGCCAGGCAGCCAGCAGCCAGCCATACATGTGAAAGATATACAGATGAAAAGAAAAGTTAAAAGCCCCAAGGCAAAAGTCAGATTAGGAGAAACAGGTTAATTTAAATTATGTTAAAAAATTAAGCCAGAAAGAAGCCTAAACTAGGCCAAGCATTCAAAACTAGTAAGTCTCAGTTCACGATTTAGGAACTGATTGGTGACCCAAAAGAAATCAACCATTAGCATTTTTGTTTTGTTTTGTTTGTTTATTGAGACAGGGTTTCTCATTGGTCTGGAGCTTGCTTAGATCACCAGGCAAGCTGGCTAGGGAGCCTCAGAGATACACTGGACTCACACTCCTTGGCATTGGGATTAAAGTGTATGACACTCAATATGACTTTTTTTGTGAGTTCAGAAATTAAACTTAGGCTGGTGTATGTGTAAGGCAGGTACTTTACTAACTGGGCTATTTCACCAACCCCAGTAAATTTTTAATTTCTCTCCAGGGTTTAAGCATAGGTGTATGGAGTAACATTAAAAAAATATGAATTTCAAATTTTACACATTGTATACCTTGGATACAGATATAATGTTACATATCAAGCTCAAATACTGAAGACTGTAACATGAGGGCCTGGTGGGTTTCTGTCCTCCCACCAGGTCCCACAGTCATTAGGTCCCAAAGAAAATCACACAGAGGTCTCCAGAAGATTATAAACTGATTGGCCCATTAGCTCAGGCTTCTTATGAGCTCTGGTAGATTATATTAACCCATTATCCTTATCTATCTTAGCCACATGGTTCAGTACCTTTCTCAGCGGGGCAGGTCAAATCTACTTCTTTGCTGGTCTGCGCAGGAATGCCAAGAGAGCTTCCTGCTTCCCAGAATTCTCCTATTCTCCTTGCTCCACCTCTACTTCCTGTCTGGTTGTCCCACCTATACATCCTGGCTAATGGCCAATCAGCATTTATTTAAATCATTATTGACAGAATACAGACAATTCTCCCGCACCTGAAGACCAAGCCTTATGTCTGGTGTCAACTGGGCTAGGTACAAACCATGCAATTAACCTCTCTAGACTTTATTCTATATGTAAATGAAAGTACACATTCCAAGTCAATGGGCTTTCAACTGAGATGAGACTTCTGGTCAACCGTTTTCATGTAAACATGTCAAAAGCAGATTGACATTTTTATACACACAACCAATGGTCCACTAAGGCAGATATAAAATACAAATCCTTAATCCTTTCATTTAATTAACAGAGTATGAGAAGACATTTGAAAACTGAGGAATGAATACTCAGGAAGCAATGAGAAAACAAATGGCTGCCCATTACTGTAGACTGAGGCCACCTGAACATAGTCTGAAGGCCCAGTCTTTGAGTACTGTGAGTCTGGTGTTGATGCTCTTCTCTCGTTTGATTGGTCTTCGTTTCCTCAAAGTTATGAAACTCATCCCTTAGTTATATTGCTCCACAAGAAAGAACGTGCCTATCAAAGAGTTTTAAGATTTATCTTTATTTATTTGCATGTGTATGTCTCTCTGTGTATGTATGTGGGTCACATTGTGGAGATGATCACGGATTCCAGGAAGAACTTTAGATATTCTCAAAGCAAACCCAAACCAAAACCCTAATTATAAACCTAATACAAACCAGAACCAGAACCAAAACCCTAAACCAAACCATAACCTTAATCCTAATACTAACTCACCCATGCTATAGACAAGGATGCACTGGAAACTAGGTGAGACTTGGTTTAAGCCATAATACAGAGTCATTACTATATTGACTGGGTTTTCTTCTCCATTTTAGTACCTGGAAGGAACTTGGGGACAACTTGCCTTCCAGGCTTTGGCTGGCTCCACTCCACTGCCACTCCTGTTCTTGGTTTTTGGTAGTCATGGGATTATAAGTGGTTATGAGTTACCTAATATGGATGCTGTAAACTGAACGCTTGTGGTGATATTTTGATTATGCTTTAATAAATAAAGCTTTCCTGAAGATCAGAGTGCAGTGCTGGCCACATTAGTGAGTCATAGAGGCCAGGCAGTGTTGTCACACACTTTTAATCCTAGCACATGGGAGACAGAGGCAAACAGACCTCTGTGAGTTCAAGGCCACCCTGGGCTACATGAGATTGAATCAGTCTAAAAGAGAAACAGATCCAAGTGGTGGTGTCTTACACCTTTAATCCCAGTACTAGGGAGGTGGATACAAAAAGTGATATGCCTGGGTGGAGAGAGGAATATAAGGCCGGAGGAGACAGATAGGAGCTCAGGATTCAGTCTGAGGTTTCATAGAGACAGCATTTAGTCTGAGAATTTGTAGAGATATCATGCCCCATTCAGTCTGAGGATTTTGTAGAGGTAAGAACTAGTGGCCAGTTACTCTGCTTCTCTGATCTTTCACAACCTAGTATCCGACTGGGTTTTTATAATTAAGACCAATGAGAATTCTACTGGTCCTCTAAAAGAGCAGCAAGTTCTTTAAACACCAAGTCAAACAAACTGCCAGTTAGAGTTAGATTGTTAGAGTTTTTCATTTGTTTGTTGGTTGATTTTTGTTTTTTATTTGTTTGTTTGTTCATTCATTTACAAAAGAAATAATAAACAAAAGGCTCTGTTTTGTTTTATTTTTTCTTAGCAATATTCTTAGGTGCTTGGATCTGACATCATGAGGCATATTTCTCTATAGTTTCTCCCTCCTAGAAAACATATCATCACTGGATTATGGTCGAGGAGGTCGACAAAGGAAGCAGTAAAAGGAAGAAGGATCAGAAAACTGGGGACAAAGTAAATTCAGTACATTAGCAAATGACTTGAAGCACAGAAACTTATTTATGAACTATTAAAAGTGACAAGGCAGTAAAAAGAGCAACCATAGCATGTAATGCAAGGAACTCAGAGTAAAGTATGTGACTTCTTTACTGAATGAAACAGTTATAGAGAACGAAACAGTTACAGAGGAGCAAAATGCTGCCATATGAGGTGTTTCCTATAAGGAAGAGCAAAGAATGATCCTACTAGAACTGCACAGCATCCAGAAAACCTCATATCAGTATACAGTAGTGCAGTGTGCCAAAGCAGAAAACCTATTCTGGTCACTTAAGTTCTGAATAAGATGAAGGCATACATACCCAGGAGGAGAAGCTTGATCCTGCCTCAAGTGGATGTGCCATGCTTTGTTCACATCCATGGAAGAACTTTCCCTTTCAGAATGGAGACAGAAGAGGAGTGGATGGGGAGAGGGGCAGATGCAAGACTGGGGGAGGGAACAGGAGGGGAAAAAACTGTGGTCAGTATGTAAAATAAGTGGAAAAAATTAATAAAACAAGACATGCATACCAAATACTGCTAAGCCTTGCCTGAGTGAGGTAAAAGAAAACAGTAAAAACTTGGGAGAAAGTGTGGAGATAAGGAAGTAGTCGGCTTCCTTTGAGAATCTGGTTTCCGTACTTGGAAAGTGCTGACTTGAAGCATTCTTACTTGGTTGTTCAGACTGATTGGGTGAAAATGGAGAATTCTAGCTATACAATGTGTCCTTTATAACTCTTAAGTGTCCAAATTTGTAAAACTATTTCTTTGAAGAAAACAGTTAGATTTATTTTCCCATTGAACTACATCTTTTTTTTTATTGTTTTACTTAAAGGAGCCCCTTAAACACTATAGTGAATTCTACATTGCTAGAAATGTTGAGTTCTAATTGTGATTCATGGTGTGATAGTGTAAGCATGCATATAGGATTACAATCACACAGATTACTTAGTTTTGGGAAAAGAATGCAGGCCAATTATGGGGATGTCAATAGTAAAGACAGTAATGGAGAAAAATTATTTAGATTTGAGAAATCTTGTAAAGCTTACCATTTTTAAAACATATTAAAGAATCCCTAAAAAGAAAACAGTGCAATTTTAGTACATAATAATGATACCAGTATTTTAAAAGCATACATCCTACTGAATTTACTTATTAATTTTTGTCAGTAGAGTTTTTCAAGGTCCATATGTGGATGTCAGAGCATAATTTTCAGAAGTCTGTTCTCTCCTTCCACTATCGGTCCAGAGATTGAACTCAGGTTGTCAGGTTTGGTAGCAAGTGCCTTTATCCACTGAGATATCCAGAAATCTCTTCTTCCTATTAAGTGCAGGTATCATCTTAAGCAGCTATGAAATTTTCAGCAGTCTAAGAGTGCACTGAAACTGTTTGGTGATAGTTTCGCACTGGTGAGGTGCTAGGACTCTAAAGCACAATTATTAGTGGGAAAAGGGTTTCACCAGAAAAGCATGTGGGAAGGGTGGCATGCAAAAGACCACTTGGAGGGGCATTGCTGTCTAAATAATACCAGCGTGATTGAGACTCAATGTCTTTCTAAAAACAATTCACCAGGAGGATAGATGTGCAGGTACTTGGAATTTATAGGCTCTAATATTTTCCCATAAGAAAAATGAAGGTTATAAAAACTTTTAAAAGTGCAATTTTGCTTTTAGTGTTATACCTGTCAAGAGAGGCTATATTGTTTAATGAACAGGCTAAGTTGCTCTAACTGAGATCTCCAATGCACGGTTTTAATAAGATGGAGGTTTATTTCTCTCTGGCACACTGGCTGGAGGGAAGCGAATTTAAACTGAGAGCTTTACCACCGAGGAAGCAGGAAGGCAAGACAAGGACTCAGACCTCAGTTATAGGTATCCAGTTCTTCTGGCCACGACAAGAATCTATTCACATGGTACCCTAAGTTACAGAGCAAGGCCAAAATTACATGTGGTTCTTGTCTTTGTAGTTACACACTTGGAAAAACTAAGAAATTTGCTCAAGTATGAAAAGAAGCAAATTGGGAGCTAGAGAGCCAGCACTTTCTCCCACTTGACATCTCTGACGGCTAATCTCGGCCGTCCACTTGACTGCACCTATAATCACCAGAAAGCAAGATGAAAGCCATTCCTGTAAGAGATCTGTCCTAGACTTTTTTGAAGGAAGACCCACGCAAAATCTGGGTCGCACCTTATGGTGACAGCCCAAATAAAAGGACATGGAAAAAGGAATCTGCTTTTTGCCTGCTTGCCCTCACTCTCACTGGCAAGTCTATCCTGTGGCTATGACTGGCAATAACTCCCAGTTCTTCAGTATTTCAGCATAAACTGAAGGCAGCCACTCTCCAGGAATCCAGGTATCCAGTGCCAGATTTGGGCTGCTGAGACATCCAGCCTTATAGACTGGACAACTACCAGATTCTTGGCCTTTTCACTGTAAAACAACCATTTTTATACTTGTTTGCAAGTCCAATCCAATAACCCTACCTCTATATATGCATGTATATATATTCATTGTGTTCATTCTTTTCCTTTAAATAACCCTGACTAATACACCATTCAACTGCCTTATTTTAATTTACGCACAAAATTATTTTTATTTATATGATACAACATAATGTTTTCATGTAGGTACACAATGTATAAGAACTAAATCAGGACAGTCAACATCTCAACTGCTTTTCATGAAATTTTAAATGAATGTCATACCACTTATATGACATTTATTTAAAACACCAAAAAATGGCATTGGTTTGATTTCAAGTCAAATTAAGTTTTTTTTTTTTTAAAAAATAGTGTATGCCCTTACTTTAAAAACAATGTGTGTGTGTGTGTGTGTGTGTGTGTGCATGTGTGTGCGTAATAGAGAGAGACATGAGCGTGTGTTTGTGAGCTTGTATGTGAGTATAGGCTTTTGAGGGCAATCTACGGATGTTACAGGAAAACCTCCGTGTCCTCAGACTCTGATACCCTTCTCTCATGTTGGAGACAGGAAATCTTTGTTCCCTGTGGTTTAGACAAGTCTAGCTGACCCTTGAGCTCTAGAGGGTTCTTCAGTCCTCACCCTCCATCTAACAACAGGAGCCCTGGCTATGTGTGCCAATGTCTAGAACATGTGGATTCTGGAGATCTGTACTCAGGCCATCTTTGAGTGGCAAGCACTTTCCTGGTGTAGGAGGGTCCTTTTGTATTCGGGTTGTTTTTATTGGTTAATAAAGAAACTGCCTTGGCCTTTTGATAAGGCAGGACTTAGACAGACAGGGAAAGAGAACAGGATACTGGGAAGGGGACAGGGTCAGAGAGAGCTGCCCGCCATGAAGCTCCCAGGTCAGACACGCTGAATCTTTCCCGGTAAGCCACAACTTGTGGTGACACACAGATTATTAAAAATGGGTTAAACAAATATGTGAGAGTTAGCCAATAAGAGGCTAGAGCTAATGGGCCAGGCAGTAATTAAATAAATAACAGTTTCTGTGTAATTATTTTGGGTATAAGCTAGCCAGGCACCTGGAGGCGGGAGCCGGGTGGCCGCCGGGACCAAAAGCAGGCCCCGCGAGCCTCTTGCAACACTTTCTTACTAACACATCACTCCAGTTTTTTTATGCACTTTTAATGTTTTGTTTAGTTTTTTTTACTAAGAACCACTTATTAAGGGTAATATTCACATTTTTCTACTCAAGAAGAAAACATATTTTCAGTTTGGGGGTGGTGGGGAGAACACATCTTGTAATATAAGATCCTTCTCCAATTAAGGAGGAAAGAAAATAAGCAATAAAACTTGCTAGATATTTGAAAATAGCTCCATCTACATAGTCATTCAAATACATAATGAGGGAGAAATTCCCCAATATTTTGTCACCTGTTATTGGCCATGGGGTGTCTCCTGTAATTTCCTTTTTTCTTTTGCAACTCAACTGTCTTGTTCTTTTGGGCAGTACTTGACATGTGTTTGCTTTCCTAGTGGTCTTACTAGATTGTCAACCTCTGGCACTGTATGACATCACTGTTGATATTTCAGAGAATCTAGTAAAGCCACTACTACTTAATTAATTCAGAGCAAGGGTAATAATAATTAAATATCACAATCCATTTTAAGAAGGGTAGCAGTAAGTAATTTTTCCCTCCTTTCCCAGACCATGTTTAAATTAGCTATGTTCATTTTCTCAATTGTCAGCCAGACTGTATTGAGAATTCTGTTCACTTCATTTTATTCATTCCTAAATATTATGCACTTCCCTGCCACAGGCTTTCAAATATGCTTATTTATATTCAGCCTTTGGGCTTCCCGTAACTATTATAGTCATGAGATGACCTAGAGATACTCAGGTTTTCTCCCAGGGATGAAGATGGTTGCCTCATCTAGGCAGAATTAAGGGGAACAATTTATTTAAGCTTTGATGTAGAATAGCTAACATAATTGCATGTAAGCTGTTGATATCAAAATCCAAGTAAAGACAATCTCACAAAATAATAAAGATAAAAGCATAATATAAAATAAATCAAATTTTAATCTCAAATACCCTATGTAACTTCAATTAGCTCATTTTTCTAGTGCTTATTTTTCTAAATCATTCATGGCTACCACTGGTGTGTCTTAGCAACACAATACACTTCTTGCATCCCATTTTGTCTACCCATATGTTCAATCCATCCCTTTGAAGTAATTAACGTAATCACTAACATTGTAAGATCATTTTCCTCACTCCAAATAAATGACCATCCAACTGGTGCTTATTCTCTACATTTGGAAATGCTCAAATAGTTCATTATCACCAAAGTGACTATGAGGAAATGCTGTGCATGAGATGAAAGTAATAAGGACTCAAGGCCCCCCACCATGACGATGAAACACAAGAATTAATTCCCTCTAAAATATCTACATGTTAGAAAAATTGTGGAATGCACTGAAAATACAATCAAATGAAAAAGAAGGTCATGAGAGTTCTCTCTCAACAATAAAAACCGATATTTATTTCAGCAGGTATTAAAAATATGACTGTAGTTTATATATTTTATGTAAATATATTTAAATAGTATTTTATAGTATATCTTATGAAAATGATATGTATGCTATGAACTTCCATGTATCAAATAATGTTATTTATCCATAAAAGTTATGAGATATAATACATACATAAATTACAAGGCATTTTTAATTTAGTGAGATGATGTCTGATTATAGTTTTGTTCTCAATAAGCAATAATTTAAAAAATCACTCTCAAATTAAATATCCACCCAATAGAAATATTGACAAATGTTTAACATTTCTTATTTCATGAAATTAAAAAGAATATAAAGTATTTTATGAAAATTCATTCAATTTTCTTAAAAATTCATGTTAATCAATGGCTTTATTGATTTTAAAATATGAAGCAATATTATATGCAGTAAATTAGATAACATGAACAATGTATTATTAATGTTTTAAAGAGGTAACCAAATCTGAATACTGGAAAACCTATTTGTATAGAAATACACAGAGGGTTGGTAATGTCAGTTCAACAAAACTTATATTTTTGCAGCATGACCATGAAGGTTTTGAAATCTCTTAGGACACATCCCTTTAGACATATCCAGGAGGGCTTCCCAAAGAGGTTTAACTTAGGTGGGAAGACCTACTCTGAAAGAGGATGGCACCATGCCCTAGAAAAGAAGCAAGTGAACCAACTCCTAGAAGTCCTTTCTGCTTCTTGATTGGCCCATATATGCAAATTCTGCCAGTAACAATGGGTAGACCACTCCTGACGTCCTTCCTTCCTACCCATGGTTTCCTCAAACCATGAACCAACTTCCATCTATCCTCCACCAATCTGCTTTTTGTCATCATAAGCGAAGTAACAAATGTGGAAAGTGTTTATTCGTAGTGTGTTATTTTTGATATATAACCATATTTTTGTCTGAAGCGCCTGTTGTCTCCATTTTGTGCCTAGCACCTCGGTTTGCTGAACTGATACATACTGGCTTACACCCAGCTAATGTTTGACAACTGTACAATTCAAGAGTGTTTACACTCTATGTGACTTAAAGTATTTTACAATCATGTCCAGTATATACTCTCACACCAGGTTTTCCTCTGTTGAGGTCACTCTTAGACCTACTTCAAAATATTATCAGAGTCCTGTTTCACTTTGGCCAACATAAATTTCTTTTTGGGGGGGGGGAAGGAAAGGGTTTATTTGGCTTACACTTCCATATCATAGTTCATCATCGGAGGAAGTCAAAACAGGAACTCAAGCAGGGCTAGAACCTGGAGGTAGAAGCTGATGCAGAGACCCAGAGGAGAGCTGCTTACTGGCTTACTCAGCCTGCTTCCCTATAGAACCCAGGACCAGCAGCCCAGGGATGGCACCACCCACCATGGGCTGGGCCCTCCCCGATGGATCACTGATTGAGAAAATGCCTTACAGCCGGTTGTCATGGAGGCACTTCCTTAACTGAGGCTCCTTCCTCTCTGCCAAGGCACCATTAAAATCTGAACCAAGCAAAACCAAACTTCAGCAGTATAAATAACTCCATGTCCAGTTATCAGGGATCAACCCATGATCTTCTGGACTCCTCCAAAGGGCTTGGGCACTTTTCTGGCTCTGCCCTCTGCAGCACACACAGCTTGTCTTCCAGTTGGCTCCACTCCACTGTTACTGTTCTTGGTGGTCATCCCATGGTGCTGGCATCTTCAAAATGCTGGGGTCCCTTGCCGCAACAGGAGTGTACTTTCCCCAGTAGCCTCTCATAGGCTCTCTTCATGGGGCCAAACCTCGGCTTCTCTGCGTGACCCCTTCAGTCCTGGGCCTTCAGCTGTCACTGAGGCTGCACCTTCACCAATGGCCTCTCGTGGCCTCTCACAGTGCTAAGCCTCAGCTGCTCTCCATGACCCCGTCACGCCTTCAAAACCAGTACCACCTGGGAGACACTTACATATCACCAAGTCCCAGCTGTCAACACAAGATACAACTATGGGCACCGCTGAAACACAGCTTCTTTGTGCTCTCAGAAAATACTTCCCAAAAGATTTCACCTCAGTGATGCTGGTCACTTCTTAATCCATGCTAATTTCTCGGCTCCAGCCGGCAAGCATCAGTTGTCCCAGTAACACAAAGGTTTCACTTCAGTAGTTCAGTATCTTGTTAATCACAGCTGACTCTTCAGTCCCAGCTAATCAGAACCACAGAAGCTTAATTCAAAATAACAAATGGCCCTGATAGTCTTTACACTTCCTCTGAAACCACCCAAACCAGGCCTCTGTTCTCAACATTCTTTTTTTTTCTTTCTTTTTTTTTATTTTTATTTTTATTTTTATTTTTCTCTGCTCCCCTCCCTGCCACTCCCCTCCCTCCCTCAACCCTCCCCCAAGGTCCCCATGCTCCCAATTTATTCAGGAGATCTTGTCTTTTTATACTTTCTACTTCCCACGTAAATTATATCTATGTAGGTCTCTCTTAGTGTCCATATTGTTGTCTAAATTCTCTGGGATTGTGGTTTGTAAGATGGTTTTCTTTGCCTTATGTTTAAAAACCACCTATGAGTGAGTACATGTGATAATTGTCTTTCTGTG
>PVIU01005829.1:0-108431 GCA_004026605.1 Ondatra zibethicus
TTCCCAACCCTTTACTCTGAGATAATGTCTGTCTTTGTGGTTGAGGTGTGTTTCTTGTAAACAGCAGAATGTTGGATCCTGTTTTTGTATCCATTCTCTTAACCTGTGTCTTTTTATAGGTGAATTGAGTCCGTTGATATTAAGCGTTATTAATGACCAGTGGTTGTTCATATCGGTTAATTTTTTTGTGGTAGGGTTTATGTGTCTCCCTTCTTTGAGTTGAGGTGGTGTTGGGTTGTTAGCTTTCTGTGTTATTATGGGTGTCGTTTGCCTTCCTTAGTTGTGGTTTACCTTCTAGTACTTTCTGTAAGGCTGGGTTCATGGCTACATATTGCTTAAATTTGTTTTTATTCTGGAATATCTTGTTTTCCCCATCGATGGTGAAAGAAAGCTTTTCTGGGTATAGTAGTCTGGGCTTGCATCCATGGTCTCTTAGTTTCTGCAGCACATCTGTCCAAGACCTTCTAGCTTTCATGGTTTCCATAGAGAAGTCAGGTGTAATTCTGACAGGTTTACCCTTATATGTTACTTGACCTTTTTCCTTTGCAGCTCTTAATATTCTTTCTTTATTCTGTTTTGTGTTTTGATTATTATATGGCGAGGGGATGATTTTTTATATCCAGCCTATTTGGTGTTCTGTATGCTTCTTGAACCTTCATAGGAATATATGTTATATATACTCATGATAAAAGATATAAATATTATATATTAAAATAGATATAAATATTGTAACTATAATTCTTGTTTGATACCTGTCTTGTTATATGTAATTTTGCTATGTTTAAGTTAAAAACCTTCCTTTTCATTTAAATAGAAAAGGGGAGGTGATGTGGGATTCCCCTCTGTATGTTGTGGATATTATTGGTTAATACAAGAACTTCTTTGGGCCTATAGCAGAGCTATAGGGGAACAGAGCTGGGGGGAAACTAAACTGAATCCTGGGAGTAGAGGGCAGAGTCAGGGAGAAGCCATGGAGCTGCTGCTGGAGACAGATATGCTGAAACTTTGCCCTGTAGGCCATGACCTGATGGTGATGCACAGATTAATGGAGATGGGTTAAATTAAGATCAAAGAGTTAACAAATAAGAAACTAAAGCTAATGCACCAAGCAGTGATTTAAATAATATGTTTTTTTGTGTGATTATTTCAGGACTGAGCAGCTGGGAACCAACAAAAAGCCTCCTACAACCCTAGGGAATAAGGCTAAGGAGGCCTGGCACAATATAACAAATATAAATTAAATTTATATCAATATACAAGAATATATACAAATCTAAATTGTCTATAAATAATAGTGCACAAGTAATAACCTAATCTACCTACTCTCCCATCCCATCCAATCCCCTTCTTTTCTTTATCAAAAGAGATTCCTGAGAGTACTTAATTTTCACCCCAAACCCTATACCACTTATAACCAATGCCTAATAGATATCCCTAACCCTGAGGATAAGTTTTGTTGGGAGAGCAGGCATTATTCTAGAATTACTTCCAGCTGTCACGGGGGCAATTTTATTTGTATGGGATCCTGTAAAAACTAAAATGATTGGTAGGTTTCAAGATTACTTTTTGGTATAATTGCAAATAGTCTCTGAGTAGTTGGTAGGGCTTTTCTGAAATTCTTACTTGAAGTTCTGGCTAGAACATTGTAAAAAAGTGCACCATCTTATATAGCCAAGTTGGAAACATCTTGAGCAGTTTGCAACCCAAAACTGAGTGGTGCTAACAACTTAATGACATCTTATCAACCAGCTGGAATCACTATTGTAGGGCCCCATCTTCTTCCTGAAAACTTCAAAGACTACTAAAGAAAATTTAGTGTTCATTGTGGAAAACTTAACCATTATTCATATAGACCTATAATCAAAGAAAGGTACCATAGAGACAAAAATAGATACGAGAAAAAGCAAACTTTTGTGAAAGCAGAGTTTTGATACTAGTATTCCTAGATTTTTTTCTTTTATATTTCACACCACTTAGTTCCTGATATGATACATAAACTCTGGTTTGTTTTAACAACTTGCTTGGATTTAGAGAAGGATAGCCACCATCCAACTCCAAAACCAGCTTTGAATTTTAGTAAATGATAACTATTATATGTATGGCATTAAGATCTTACTCTTCAGGGGATATGGATGATATGGATATCCTAAGTCAGATTTCTTTTTGCTCGATTCTTTCTGGATAGTTATCTTTCCCCTTTAAGCATCTAGATGTCCAAGGTCTCTCCACTTTTTGAAGATGGATATTTACTTGCAACAACAGGAACAGACCCCTGCCTCAACACTTATGAGGTTTCTTTACCACCTGTAAGATTGTTACCTCTGTGGATGAGCTAAGATTTCACTTAATAAAGAAGTTTCTCTTTTTCTAACTGAATCTTTATTAATTTTGATGGTATCCGTAGCTTTTCTTCTCCTGTGGAAACAAGAGTAAAACCACTTCCACAATGTAGCACATCTCCTGGTTTCTTTTCTGAGGTCAAAACATCTTTGAAATACACCAGCTGATATAATTCAGAAGTTTTTTCTATTATCCAATGTCTCTCTGCTGCCATTGTTCCTTGTTCACTAGCATTAAGAAAATTCATGGTTAATAAAGCATTATGCAATCTATTTCTGGGGGTATATTTCATCCCTTTCCTTTTGTTTAATATATCCTTCATAGTTTACTTTGATCTTTCTATAACTGCCTGACCTGTAGGATTGTGTGGTAAATCTGTAATATGCTTTATATTATATAAGCAAAAAAACTGCTTAATTTTCTTAGAGATATATGCTCTATATCTATATCATATCTATCTATACCTATCTTTATTTGTGCAGGTATACCCATTACAGCCATAACTTCTAATAAATGTGTGATTACAAAATTAACCTTTTCCAAACCCATAGCAGCTTCCCATTGAAAACCTGAATAGGTGTCAATGGTGTGGTGTATAATAATTTTACAAATTCTACAAAATGGAACACATCCTTATGCCAGACTTTATTCCTTTGAGTACCCTTTGGGTTACTTCCTGCAAGTAGTGGTGTTTGGTTATAAAAAGAACAAGTAGATATATCCTTATAATCTCCTTAGTTTGTTGCCATCTAATAGAAAACTCCTTTCATAAACCTTTGCTATAGACATGATGCTTTTTATGAAATTCTGAGGCCTTCTGCAATTTCCAATCAATAATTGATCGATTTCTGCATTACCTTGTTTTAGAGGACCCACATGGGACAGAGATGTGTTATGTATATGGGACAATGCCAATTTCTGAATAAATAATGAAATCAATTCTGTATTATCTGGTATAAATTCAGCTGTTTCAATATGCCAAATGACTCTCCATATTGTGAATCAGTAACTATATTGAGATGTTCTTTAAAAATTACTTAGTACAATGAAAATATCATATAATTCTGACTTTTGGACAGAATGATAAGGCTTTGTTATACTTTACTTAAACCTTCTGATTTGTAACCTTCCTTTCATTATTTATTTGTATCAGTATAGAATGTAGGGGCCCCAGTTATTGGTGTGTCATATGCAAAGTGAGGAAGGATCCAATTCACTCTATCTATAAGGTTAATTCTATCACTTTTGGGATACTTGCTATTACTCTCTCTCCCAAAATTAGTACAACATTGTTGTAAGGAATTACTGCTTGTTCATCCCAGCCACCCAGAACTGAAATAATCACACAATTAAATTACTGCTTGGCCCATTACCTCTAGTTTCTTATTGGCTAACTCTTTCATCTTAACCAATTTTTATTAATATGTGTATCACCATCAGGTCGTGGCCTACCAGCAAAGTTCTGGCATGTCTGACCCTGGCGGGGGCTCCATAGCATCTCGGACTCCTCCTTTCTTTCTCCCAGCATTCAGTTCTGTCTTCCCCACCTACCTAAGTTCTGTCCTATCAACGGGCCATGGCAGTTTTCTTTATTCATTAATGGTAATCACAACACACAGAGGGGACTCCCACATCACAAACTCTTTGCCAGGGTTCATTGTCTTCCCATAATTTTTAAATTTTATTCTAGTAAAAGGCACTATAATCCCTGCTGTGTCTATTCCTGATAATTGACAAAGTCTTAATTTTCCTTTTATATTTAATTCAGAGATATTTTCCACATAAGATTTTAATTTTTTACTTGGTTTATATGGCAAAAAGATCCATTCTAAGATGGTATCTTTCCTTTGCATTAAAATTACTGTAGGGAAATATTTGAAGGGCAATATAACCAGAATGCTCTTCAGAGCCACATGTGTCTCCTGAAATTTCTCTTCAATCAAAGTTGATTATTTCTCAGCTTCAGCTGTTAATTCCCTGGAACTCTTCAAGTCTTTGTTATCATTTAAGGTTTTGTTTAAATGAATTATTAGATATGGTGTTATCTCAGAAGTGGACCACAGACTGAAAATGTCTCCTAGTAATCTTTGAAAGTCCTTAAGAGTCCACAATCTATCTCTCCTAATTTGTGCATTTTATGTTCTAATTTTCTGTAAACCTATTTTATAAACTAGATAACTGATAGAATCTCCTCTTTGTATTTTTTCAGGAGAAATTTGTAATTCCCAACAAAGTGAAACTTTTTTTTACTTCTTCGAACATCTTTCTTTTCTTTTCACTTTCTTTCTTCTTTTGTTTTTTCTTTTTTTTTTCGTTGAACATTCTTTCTAAATAACTAAATTTGAATCAGATAGCAAAATGTCATCCATATGATGGTAATCTATAGATTTAGGAAACTGCTTTTGTATCATTTCCAATGACTGACTTACAAAAAATATTGGCACAGGGTGGAGCTATTTAAATTCCATATAGGAGAATCTTCCATTGATATTTATAGCAGGCTGAAAATTATTATAATTAGTCACTATGAAGGCAAATTTTTTGGTGTTTATCATGTAAATATGTAATGAAGAAGCAATCTTTTAAATCAATAACTATAAGAGGTCATCATTTAAGCAATAGAAAAGTCAAAAGAATTCCAGATTATAGAGAGCCCATTGGCTGAATCACCTTATAAACAGCTCTTAGATCTGTTACCATTCTCCATTTTCCAGATTTCTTTTTAACAACAAATACAGGAGAATTCCAAGGGCTGGTTGATTCTTCAATATTCTGAGAATCTAGTTGCTCCTGTACCAACTGTACCTACCGTTTCTCCTCTGTTAAAGGGCATTGTTTACTCCATGTTGGTTCCCTAGTTAATCATTTTAAAGTTAGAACCATTGGTACCTCTAAAGGTTTGCTAGCTGTTTTGTGTTTTTGTACAGCCTGAATGGTTTGTGACTGTTTTATACAGTACCTTATTATATTCTTCCCAGAAACATGAGCTGGTTTTTGATATATTTCTCAGAATGCAGGAATGTTAATCTGGGTACTTCATTGCTGCAACAGATCATAACCCTATAGTTTCACTGGTACATTAGCCACATATGGCCTCAGCCTTCTTCTCTGTCCTTCTGGTCCTATGCAGGCAACCTATCTCATGCTTTGTTTTACTTGAGATAGGGTTCTAATTACTAGGAATTGAACATTTGCTTCCTGAAGATGCCAATTCAGATGCCACTATTATAGAGTAATAATAGTTACATCTGTACCTGTGTCCAGTAATTCTCCAATTACAATTTTGTTTATTCACACTCTCAGCTTTGGTCATTTATAGGAGTCTGCCAAAATATATGTTTCCTATTTTCTATTGGAATTTTTGGTTCATCCTCCTTGTTTATTTTATCATCCAGAGCAGTGTTGTTTTTTACCACAGACACTGGATAATTTTATTTTCCTGGAGAGATGTGTCCTGCACAATGACTGGAAATTACTGGACCATGTTTGACCTAGGGGCCTGAGAGAGGCCCCCAAGAAATTTCCAAATGGTAACAGGTTGCATTGTTTGTCTCTTATTGATCTACATTCATTGGTCCAATGTTGGCCTTTTGCTGCATCTTCTACATTATCCAGAAGTTTGAGACCATCTGTTTTTGTCATACCCAGAAGAAACATTAGTTCTGGGAATGACTTTTCTACAATCCCTTCTCAGATATACTATTCTACCACAATTAAAACATTTGGTATTTTGATATCTCTTTATACATTTGGAATTTGCTTCATTATTATAGTCAAATGATTCAACATTTACTCTGTAGGATCCATTTATCCATTGCTGATGATCTGACCTTTAAAGGCCCAAGTATCTTTTTCCACTCTAAGTTGGCATTTTCAAAAGCCAGAGATTCAATAAGTACTCATCTAGCTGTTTGATCTGCTACCCCTATTTGTACAGATTTAGATAACCTTTGTAAAAAGTCACTAACGGGTTCTCTTGGGCTTTGCATGACCTTAGAATAGGATTCAATTCTTCTTCCTCATTCTTGAATCCTGTCCCAAGCATTCAAGGCTGCTATATAGCAAAGGGTCAAGATGTGTTAATTGTAAATAACTTGTATCTGTGGATAAGCATGATGGCCCTCACCAAGTATTTGATCTTGAGAAGCCTCAAATCATTTGACTCTACCTTGCTGTTCTAGGGCTTTAACATCCTTGCTCCAGTAGCACTTCCACTGTAACTGTGGCCCATCTTCGAGCACTGCTGAGACTAATTGAAGCCAATCATGTTGAATAACCCTATTGCTTGAAGCCCATGTCTTTACCATCTCCCTAACAAATGGTGAATGCACACCATAAGAGTCTACTGCTTGCTTAATTTCTTTTAGATCTTTCAGACCTATAAGCTTCCTTTTACATTCTTTGCATCCATTTGGGCATTGAATATTTGCTGACTTTTCAGAGGTAATAACAGGATAAGCAGCTAAAACTCTTGATAAGTCATTTCTGACTCTGAGAGGTACTGGCGATGCTAAATCCTTTGCCTGTATCTCCTCTCCTTGCTTATCAGTTCTGATAAGTTCCTTAAATGATTCAAATCTTTTCACCACTGTCTTTTGTAAAGCCTGAAACTCTTGACCTGTGAATATTTCTAATGATTTTGTCAAACTAATTAATTTCTTATTCTCATTCTGCATATGTGATTCCAAGGTTTTAATTTTTTCCATTAACGATATCTTCTCATCCTTAGACATTATTTGGATGATGTGTAGATTTCCCTCCTGGTGGGATGTTCTGTCAGCTTGTCATAACTTTTTAACTGATTGTTATTGTCAGTTTCAGCAGTATGAATCCTTTCAGATAATTTCTCAGTACCCCTTTTAAGGTTTCATAACCCATTGACATGGATTGAATTTTACCTGTCAAATTAAGGTTATCTCTTTCAATAGTATGAATCCTTTCAGCTAAAGACTGTATCCTTTCTAAAAGTTTCTCATTCTTGACTCTGTCATCAAACTATTTCTTTAAGGACATAGGAAAAAGAAAGCTAATAGCCAACATGATTACTAATGTATATGTACAAGGTAGCTCATATAGCTCTTGCAGAATTCCATCCATAGTAGAAACAAAAAGATTGTTAAATCCCTATGTGGTGATATTGTCTGCCATTATGTTGGGATTGGTTTACAATTTTCAAATTTATTTATTAATCAAATTAACTTACCCCCATTATAATTTTCAGAAAATTGTTGTAGGTGGAATAACCTTGATTGGCCAGAAGTGTCACAGTTGCAGCAGTAAGGCAGGTCCTAAATCAGTTACCTGAGTTACCTAAGACTTAGTTACTAACAAATGTAATTACTTAAGAGCAGCACATCTTTATATGGAGAAGGTTTGAGTTGGGCTAAATATCAAGGAACACAGAGCTTGCATGTAATAGCGAGTCATGGGGTTATTGACTGAGCAGGTCAATAACACAGATCTGAACTGGGAATACGAGTCAGAGCTAAGACTGATCAGAGCAGGCCTGGTAGAAGTCAGAGAAACCATGGAGGAATTTTGGCAGTAAGTCAGTTGCATAGTAGGCGGAACCAAGCCACACGGGGGTGTGGTCAGTGGGAAATGCTAAGTCACCATGTGGCTGGCCAGCAAAATGGTGTGCAGTTGTGCACCAGAGGGGTAGTTCAGCTGCATGGGGTGGAATAGGCCATAGATGGTGGTGCGGGTTGTGGAGTTATAGGCAGGGCCCAGCAATGACGTGGACTCTGGCCTTGTGGGTGCCAATTTGATGTCCTCCAGAAGAGTTCCACAATAGCCTGGAATGAAGTATAACAAAGGTTCATTATTTGGGAATAAACTTACAGAAAGGGTAGCAATTTGCAGCTCTCTGCATGCACGGGAACTAGAACTGAATCCAGTAGCCAAGAGGCCCATACACACTTTTTGTCTGTGTTTATAGTACATGAGACCACACTTAAAGTAGGCTGGAATCTTAAAGGCTATTGGCTGAGGGAGTTCCCACAGGAAGAAGACACTGAGTAATGTCTACAACTAGATATTCTTTATATTCATTTACGTAAGAGGATGAGAAATCTGGCATATCCATGTTCTTGAAAGTTCATATTAGTTAAACTTAAAATACTGAAAAAAGTTTCCAAATTGGTGATTAGCTCACAACATGAAAGTATGTCTTTATTTGATAACAATCAAATATACAATGATTGAGAAAACTATATTAGGATAGAAAGCAACTGTGCTATAATCCTCAGTGAAATACACAAAGATCTATGCTTATTATGATTCAATGTAATAATTTATGTATGTACCTGAGCATAGAATATCAGAAGTAATAGGATTGAATGTTAACATATTCAATTTTTTGTTTGAATTGGAGCACTGAATATAAGACTTTTATTTTATTATTTTTATATCTCTCCTAAATTTCCTACAGTGTTCATGTACATATGAGTAAAATCCCAATATTAAAAATTACAGGTAAAATAATGTATTATTTTATATTATAAAGAACATAAAGTATTCTGTTATACAGAATAACTTGAAAGTTTCCAAAGGATGTGTTTATTTAATGTTATTGATTACAATGAAGTGTTTTCTTTTGGATCTTTTCAAAAGTGAGATTTAAAAATATATAGTGTCCACTGAAATGGCTCAGTGATTAAAAGTTCTTGTCTCCAACACTGATGATTTAAGTTGAGTCCTGGGAATCCACATGGCAGACAGACAGAACTGATTTCCCCAAGTTATCCCCTGACGTCCACATGTGTGCTCTGGTGTGTGTGTGCCCTACAATAAATAAATGTGATAAAAATGTTTAAAATTTATAACTACACATTTTAAGTTATAATTAAATCAAACTTAAAATAATATTAATCTTTACTCATGATTTAATTAAAAATAAATCAATGTATATTTTAAGTAGTGAAGATTAAATACATTATGATAAATTTATTTCAAGGTAAGTATGTTTGCTAGATTTTAATCAAACAACAGCTTAGAAATATAGTTTTACATATACACATAGAATATGTACATTTTTAGAACAGTAAGACATATGACAAAACTGCTTAACAAAGACTATACAATTCTCAGATATAAAATAAAACTCATATGCCTGGGAAACACAAACAGCTGAGACAGAATCACACATGGTTCACCCTGGCGTCTGACTGCTATAACTCCACTATATAGGTGAGCTGTTTCGTGGGCACTGTTTGGGCAGTGTGGATTCTCAAACCAGTAGTTGACCTCCACAGACAGTTTTGAAACTTGGTGACTACGGCCTAGCAAATCTTAGGAACAATGATGTCATAGTCTTTAGTAGCTAAACAGATGGAAAGTTTTCCTGTTCCTTGGAACTACTGACCTCCCATCTCCTTTTTGCCTGTCTACAGATTTAATATATTCTAAATACTTTTATGTGGAAATCAAAAGTAACAGAATGAGGGGAGACAAGTAACATTGCTTTTCTACCAACATATGTTTTTTTTTTTCAAAATGAATAGTCATTTAGTTTCTGACATTGTCCTGAGAGCAGTTATTATCCAGTCAATGAGAAGGGTGGTGAACAGTGGTTTTGCTCCTATTTGTCTTAGAGGGAAAGAAAGCTTTTGTTTAGCACTTTAGAAAACACGTACAGTCCACCAAATCCATTATCTGCTTTAATGTTGGAAGGGCTGGGGATTCCTTTTGTAGTCAGCTTATCTAACCTGCTGCTCTGGCTCCTTCTGTCGGGGATCACTGCACTGGCAGGCTTTGAACCCCTCACTCCACCTCAAAACAAGATGCAGGCTTCTTGACTGATGAGCTCACGTTATCTGAAGGGCGGTAGGAAAGAGTGCTCACCTTTGTCGACAGGCTTGAGTGGGACTTGGCCTTTGGGGGAATGTATTTCAGAAGCTGGAGGAAATAGTTTTTAAATTTTTTCCCCAGAAAGCCATAAAACAAAGGATTCAGGCAATTGTTAAAATAAGCTATGCAGATGGTGATAGGCATGGCAGTATCCACGATGTCAGCGATTTTACAGTTGCGGATGACACCCAGCTGGATCAGGACATCCAGAAAAGTGAATATTTGATGTGGAACCCAGGAGAAGAAAAAGAAAAGCACGATCGCCATAATTATCCTAAAGATGTCGTCATTTCTCGGCTTGTTCTTCTGAATGTCGTAAGCCTTCTTCAGGGCTTTCCAAATTAGAGTGTAGCTGGTGAGAATGATCAGAAAAGGGAACAGGAAGCCCAGAATGTTCTTGGTCAGGCCCAGCCCAATGGGGAGTGTTGAGTTCTGAGACTCATAATGGAAAGCACAAACTGTGATATTGGTGTTCTCAATGAAAAATACATTTCGGTGAATGACTACCGGCAAACTAGCCAAGCCAGCCAGAAGCCAGATAATGATGCAGGTAACTTTGGCCACCAGCATTGTGCGGCGGAGGCGAGACTTCATCGGGTGGACAATGGCCAGGTAGCGGTCGATGCTGAGACAGGTGAGCAGGAACACGCTGGCATAGAGGTTGAAACTGACACTGGCTGAAGCGATCTTACATAGGTGATGGCCGAAGGGCCAGCGGT
Organism: Ondatra zibethicus; assembly: GCA_004026605.1. NCBI lineage: Eukaryota > Metazoa > Chordata > Mammalia > Rodentia > Cricetidae > Ondatra > Ondatra zibethicus. The sequence goes on from PVIU01005829.1 coordinate 10,908, forward strand.
ATTCCATAGCGGTATAGACAGCCCACAGTGGCAAAGTCAATAAAAAGCATAAATCAGCCAGGGCAAGATTCAGAAGAAAAACACTGGCCACATTCTTCAGCTTCATGTAAAAGTAAATGACAATCACCACCAAGCTGTTTCCAAATATTCCCACCACAAAGATTATGCTGTAGAGAGTAGGGATCATGACAAAAATGTAGTTGTGCCTTCCAGCTTTGGGACAGTCATCTTGGATTCTTTTAATTCCATCTTCATTAGAGGAGTTAAGGATCATGTTGCTCTTTGGGGGTGAGTTGTTCTCAGACACTATTCAAAACACACCTGGAGAAAACAAAGATTTATTTTTAAAATTTGAAGTTTCTGTTGCAAATAAATAATTTTAATTATCAATCACAACTCCAGTAATTCACCTTTAGTCTTTGGGAAAATATTAGATCATAAATGTCTGTAGATTGGTAAATTCTAGTTTCTAAGTTGCCTTATAACAATCTCAGAGCACTGGAAATAACTGCCAAACTAAACTAACTATTCTGCATGACTTGAGAGCTGTGACTGGGCTGATCAGGGCTGATTAACAGATCTTTTACCTTAAGAGTGTGGTGCATACATATCTTATTCTTTAACCAGTTTATTTCATCTCTCAATCTTTGCTTGGCATTCTTCCTTATGTAGTCAGCTGCTGTTGGCCACTGTGGGAATAGATTTAAAAGAGGTAGTAAGAAGGGTTCAGGGTTTTGGGAAATAGAATTCCTTCCATGGTTTCCAGGCTGTTTCAGGATGAAACTATTTATTTTTTAAATTCCTAACTCAGTCTACCAAAAGACCTTTTTGGACTTTCATTCCTAGTGTCTTTTTCTGGACTTCATGCTGAAGTTAACTATTTATTTAATTTGCTATTTGGATAGTAAGAGTGTCAAATGAACAGTTAGGCTAGAATTATTTCCAAGACATATCTCTAGTAAGAATTGGAGAAGGACAGTTGTTTATTATAATCAGATGTTTAGATGCTTGGAAAGTAGTTCCAAGAGACTTTTGTGGATATTTTTCCAACATTTCATATGATCAAAACTCAAGCTGTTTATTTATGTGATTTTAAAATTCCATACATTCTCTTTTATGTAAAACCATCAGGAACATTGATACTCTGTAAGAGTAGCATAGCAGGGTGTGGAACAGGAGTTCTCTGAGGTGAGGGTAACGTGGCAGGCAATGGTGTTAATTACCCAGGTTCTGTTATGATGGCATAATCAGATTCCTACAAGCATTTGGCAGTGCATTGTGATATGACAGTGTATCCTGGGGAAGAAAAAGAATGGGAATATGGTTCTATTGTTCTTCCCATTATAGATGTGTTTGGCATCCACACTCTTGTCTTTCAAAGTACAAAGCTGGAAACTTCAGTTACTGGATTTGAGGGGATAACAGTCTAGAGGACAAGAGATCTTTTTATATTTCGGATAGTTAAAGCTATTGTCCCTCTTTATGTGTCTAGTTCCACCCCTATTATCTTTCCCTTTGCATTCAGCTTTATATAATTTAAACCTCTTCCTCCTTTAACTGATTTTTACCAATTATGTGTAAGCATAGCCTGCCCCATGTGTCATCTTTTCTGTGATGTCATCTTTTCTGTGATGCAGTCTTGGAACTCTGGACATAGGTTTTGACACTTTAAGGATCTTGGAGTATTCTCCCCACTTTGCTAATGAAGGTCGGGTGATTAGACAATGCATGAGCAAATGGCAAGTGGTCTAGATATTCTGAGTGTACAGGCCTTTTATAGGCTTCATCAGCTATAACTTATGCTCTTGCTCATGGGGTCTCATAGAAAAAAATACAGTGTCAACTTGACAGTATTGACAAGAAAATGAAAACAATGGGCAGAAAATCCATAGATGTGTGGTTTACAAAACAGTACAAGTTGTAAGGAAAAATTATTTGGCAGAACCCATGACTCTAAGGGAGAAAAGCATAATTATTTCTCAGTCAGGAGGACTTCCCTTTGCTTCGCTTTCATTATAGTTCTGGAACTTATGCCAATCTAAAAGTATATTTTCATTAGATAAATATTCTTTATAAAAGTCGATTATTTCATAAAACTTTTATGGACTAGTAATCATTCATACCTTAGTAGGGATTAATTTACTTGTTGGTTATTACTCTCATATGTAGTTGAAAGTAGCTGGATTTTGTTCAGGAAAATATTTAGAAATGTCAAAGTTAAGAAATGTTTAAAAAATGAAAGAGACCAAAGTGAACTCTATGCCAAGAGTTGGAATATTTGGTTTGGCTTGAGGATAAGGACAACAAAAAATAGAAAGAAATTCATTTAAAGTATGACAATCCCTTGGGTGCCCTTAGTTTCTAGAACAAGGAAGAAACTCTCCACTCCTCCCGCTTACCCTCTTGACCCTGCTTTGATGTCACATAAATCAGTTGGTTCCATTAATTTTGTTTGGGGTAAGTAAAATTATACTGACTAGTCTGAGATTACTCAGTGTAGAACATAAATGGAAAGCATCTGCATTTAAAAGGACAACTTTATAAGCATGAAGTTGGAATCCAGTTTACGAGCTGCTTCTCCTGCACTTCAGTTGATTTATATTGGGTTAGCTGAGAAGAAGGAACTACAAGTGAGAAGATGTCTCTATAAGATTGGCCTGTAGGCAAGTCTGTAGGGCACTTTTCTTAATTAGTGTTTGATGTGGCCCATTGTGGGTGGTGCAGTCCTAGGCAGATGGCCCTGGGCTCTGTAAGGCTAAACAACCTGTGGTGGGCAAGCTGGTAAGCAGTACCCCACTAATACCTATGAATCAGTTCCTGCCTTCAGTTTCCTGCTCTGACCTCCCCTGCAACATGGACTACAAGCTGGAAGATGAAATGAACCCTTTCTCACAAGCTGCTTTGGCCATATTTCATCTCAGAAATAGAAACTCTGACTAAAACAGAGAGCATCCTTGGAAATTTTATTGAGTTCTTGATTAATTAATGAGTGTATTACTTGAAAGACCCTAGAAACAGGACAGAATATACTAATCAGAACATGTCCACGAGTATTTGAATAATGACTAAGACTTATTACCTAACAAAGAAAACACATCTCTCATACTTGAAACTAAAATACAAGGAGAGAAGAATTTTAGGGGACAAGAAAAAGGGAACATAAACATGGATAGATATATTCTGCAGGCTCTCACTTATCTGCCACATTCCCCAACACTAACTATGGTCACACATCTTGTCGAGTATGCAAACGGCACAGCAGAGTCTTCTTCCTTTACAGTGCTCACTTCTAGCAGGGAAATGAGCCCTCGAGATCCAATCATCTCCATTGTGTTCCAGGTCATGTGAGAAGTTCTCTGTTCATAGTTGATCCAGGTTGGTGAAAAGTGTAGGTGATGAGAGGGGAGAGTAACTTAGAGAAAGCATTTATATTATAGAAGGTGTGGGAAAAAGAGAATAGTAATAACTTAAAAGTAGCAAGCTGGCCAGTGAGAAGGTAGTAGAGATGAAGCTCCAGCTTGAACTTTTTCCGCTTTATGGATTCCTACAACACATCTATGGGAATTGGCTGTTGTGAATTTACAGATGCTGAAGAACCTCTTCAAAATGTTGTTCCAAATATGTACTATCTTTCTGAATGGGAGGGTGCAATGATGTTCTCTGCTCTGCATTCATATTATTTTGATAAGCTTTCCTAGGGTAATATGGAGCTTTACGATGAACGAAAAATCAAACTGTCAGGTCTAAAGGAAACTCTATTTTCCAAAATTTCAAAATAGAGAAGGGACAAATGACTTTCTGTGATACTATTAATGTACCAAAGTGCACGTTGGCCTCCAGGCTCCTTCAGGATACTTCAAGAATCTATTACACATTCCAAAGGCCATACTAGGATCCTAGCCCTTCTCTTCTCCTCCCTGACCTTAAACTCTGTCCAGCTCATGGGTTTTCCTTAGCTACTCATAACCCTTAAAACCCTGCTATTTTAAATATGGTCTCTCTGTCTCCCTTCTACACTCTTTTTTGTCTACCCCCTCTTTCTTCTTTTCTCTGTCTCTTCCCTCTTTTTGTCTCTCCCCCATTTCTCTATTTTTCTTTCTCACTATTTCTGCTTTTCTCTTGCTCCTTTCATGACCAGGTCCAGTCTGCTAGCCATGTTCAGTCTCTCTCTGTCTCTCTGTTTCTCTGCCTCTCTGTCTCTCTGCTCTGGACTCTCCTATATACCTCTGGATGTTGTCTCTTTCATTATCCACAATAAAAACCTTCCGTTAACCATGCCATAGAAGAATAGTTTAAACGGAACTCATGTGATTGGTACCTAGAGCAGTGTTAGGCTCTTTTTACTTTGAAGCAAAAAGGAAGTTGTTTGGGCAAGAATCTCTAGGAGGAAAGACATTATCTATTAAGAAAATGAAAATCATAAGACACAGAAAGCAGCTACATTTCTGTTCTCACCCTCTGAGCAGGTTTCTGAAAATTAAGAATGCTGACAATAGTAATAACCAACTGGGTATTAAGGGACAGTCAGGCAGATGTAAGAAACTATTATTCTATGACATAGTAGGGTCACTTGGATGATGATTGAGTATGTACAACTCATGAAGCTGCAAGAAAGGACTCTGAAGATTTTTCTCATACAGAAATGAGAATGAGAAATATTTGAGGAGATAAAAACATTTAACCCCATTTAATCATTACACAGTGGGTACACATATTGAAATACCAAGGCACCATGGATACAGTCATATGTATATTTTTTGGATTTATGTGGCAGCTAAATTTTTCAATAAGGATTAAAGAGTCAAAGGAAAGCCTGTTTAATCTTAGGTCATGTTACTGCCTTTGATGCATACAGGAATTTTATACACCATTTTTCAGTAGTCTGGGGAAGAAGGGTTTGGAGCAGAAATAGATCAATCTTTGTCACTTCCAGAACAGTGAGACTCTGGTTTTGTCATACAATTTCTCTGGATGTTAGTTAGCCTTCATCTCATCATCTGTAAGACATAAAATAATCCTCTCTGAACATGAAACATACAATTAAATAGGCTTATGTGAAAGTACTGGGCATTAATTTTAAATATTGTTTAAAAATATTTTACTTGAAACTACATACTGTTTTTTTAAAGGCAAGGCAAGCATTAACTCAGAACACCTATCAGTAAGGAAAACATGAGAGAACACAAAACAGGTTTATCAATGGTAAATTTCTCATGTTGCCTGTAAAAGGTTTAAAAACTCCAAGCTGTTTTTCAAGGAGTATGGGTAAAATGTAACTGGAAGCAGCTGAACAAATTTGCCATGAGTCAAATGGGACCTTCAGTCTGCTTGTTCTTATATATATTTGTATTTCTTCACATTTTCCTTGCTTCTCTGAAGCAAGCAGAAGACAAAATATTATTCTTTCATTTTAATATAAAAAAGTCTCTAACACTTCTGATCAGAATGTTAATACTTTAAATTTTTAGATAATCCAACACCTATCTAGATCGTGTGCTGCTTTATTTTTATTGAGTTTACATTCTAAAGAAAAAACATATTCCATAGTTCCCTGTGCTAATAATGATCGAGGTTAAAGATCAAACAGTTGGATTTTCAATTCTTCTTCTTTTGGAACAGCTCATATATAAAAGAAATAGAGCTGTGTATAAGTCATTTGCAGTTTAGACAGCTCAATAAACCATCTACTCAAAACCCACTTTTGACATTATCAGACGTTAGAAAGCAGCCCTTTCTTTTTCTATGTGTCCATCTTCCTCAGCAACATTTCAAGGAACAACTGCCAGTAATTATTCTTTGTGAGTTCACTAACTCATAGAAGTTGTCATTAAAATTTTGTCTCTTTTAGTTTCTTTTAAAAAGAAAACAAAGCTAGGTGGTGGTGGCACATGCCTTTAACCCCAGCACTCAGGAGCAGAGGCTGGCAGATCTCTGAGTTTCTACAAGGGTTAGTTCCAGGACAGGCTCCAAAGCTACAGAGAAACCTTGTCTCAAACAAAAACAAAAACGAGAAAAGAAAAGCAAAATAAAACTATGTGTTATTTCTTAACAAATTTCTAACTATTTTATGCTGCTGTGTGTTCATTATTTTCTCAATCATGCTGACTGTGTATGTCTGAATGCTTCAAGCTTTGCATGTGTATGGATGTGTGTGTGTGTTTGTGTGACCTCAAGCATGCTGACTTTGTATTAAGAATACCTGTCTGAATGCTTCAAGCTTTACATTTGTGTGTGTGTGTTTATGTGTGCGTGTGTGTGTGTATGTGTGTACATGCATAGCATACAAGTGGAGGTCAGAGGACAACTTAAGAAAGTCCATTCCCTATGTAAGTCCTGATGATCTAACTTGGGTCATCGGGCTTGGTGCCAAGAGCTTTTATCCACTAAACTATCTCACTGGCTCAGACTCTAGCTCTACAGAAGAAAATGCAGAAGTGACTTTCAATCTGGGATATGAATAATGATAACAGTAAAATACTAATCTCATATCTCAGTTTCTCAGAAATAAGATAAATCCCTGTATCTGGAAAACCCTAGTTACTTTGAAGTATAGTCAAAATAAAGCATGTCTCAAGTGCCTCCTCACAATTATCCAACCCCCTTTTTTCCTTTTCTTTCTTTCTTTCTTTCTTTCTTTCTTTCTTTCTTTCTTTCTTTCTTTCTTTCTTTCTTTTTTTCTTTCTTTCTTTTTTCTTGTTTCTTGAGACAGGGTTTCTCTGTGTAACAGCCTTTTTTATCCCCCCAGAACTAGCGCTTGTAGACCTGCCTGGCCTTGAACTCACAGAGATCCACCTGTCTCTTCCTCCTGAGTGCTGAGATTAAAGGTATGCACCACTACCACCCAGCATATCCCACACTCTTGGTTGCATTTTGCTTGTCTTTATTTCAAAAAGAAAAAGAAACTGGCAGGGATCAAACATATGTGATGGAGTCTAAATATTGTGCTTAAAGAAACTCTCCCTCACACTATTTTTTGCATAAAATAGTATCTGTATGTTAAGGAGTCAGAAGTGAGAGTTCAGAATGGGTTAAAGACCTCAGCATAAATCCAGCCACACCGAACCTCATTGAAGAGAAAGTGGGAATTTCTATAACCAGTAGCCTAAAAGTTACCCACCCACTTGGGAGTGGCCTCTTATACTATTTATGCCAATGTAAAGCACATATCCAGCATCTTTTCTGGTGTGTGATTCAGTTGCTGTTCTCCATTCCAGCAGAGGATTGTGACTTATGAGTCTACCCCTAAATAAATAACCCTCTATTATTCTCAATTCTGAGCTAGTGTGGGATTTCTTTTAAGCATCCTTCTTCATCTGGCACCCCACATGGATTCAGACTTCACACCTACTGGGTGGTAGGCCTAAAGATCTAAATGGGCCACGGTCCAGAAATTCTTCCAACCCTGCCCACTTAGCTTGCTTTTACCTAAGTGGTCTTTTGTAAAACCCCTGCCACAGCGGTGCTAACTGCATGTGGTGACTTGGATATTTCCCAAGCACATGCATGTCTCCCACCCCCACTATTGCATTGCTTGCCGCATGGTGTCTCTTGGGCAGCTTCCAGTTTGTGCTCCCTGCCCGTGAGTTCTGGGCTTCTTGCTCTGTGTATAAAATTGATTTAAGTGCTTTTAATTTGTCAATCAAAACACATTTCTCAGTATTTAACAAGTACTAAGGTGGAAAACTAAAGCTGCTCAGGACCATTCCTGTCACCATCGCTTGCATCACTGCTTGTAGCGACTCTGCAACCAGACACCTACTTGACGATAAAGATTATTACACCTAAAACAATTTACCAGATCTCATAACAGGTAATTAATAAATCAACAAAGAAGACTACATTAATATTGAAACTGTTAATGAATTTTTGCTAATACTATGGATTATATTCTGCAAGGCTTATATGGTTATACATCCATTTATTGGATATTGGTACTCAGATTTTAGTTCATATTATATCCTTACGAAAGAATGTGGAACTTTTAGAAATGATACAGTCTTTACAGACTAATAATGAACAGCTAGTTGATAGGATTAATACCATCGAAAATCAAAAATTACCTGAAAAGAGTAACATTAATTTGACAGACAAAACTGAATTCATGTCTAAGAGTACTGAGAAATTATCTGAAAAAATTCATACTGTTGTAGTTGATAATCAAAACTTGTTAAAAAGTTATGATAGGTTAGCAGATAGAGTATCTCTCCCAGATGGCAATCTGTACACTATCCAAATAATGTCCAAGGATGAGGTGTTATCTTTAAAGGAGAAACTTCAGACCTTGGAATCACATGTGCAGAATGAGGACCAGAGGCTAGAAATATACATATGCCAGGAGATTCAGGCTTTACAAAAGACAATAGTAAAAAGTTTTGAAATGATTGAGGAAATTATTGGAGCTGATGAACAGGGAAAAAAGGTACAAGGACATGATTCCACATCACCAGTAGCTGACAGAGATGACTTAACCAGGGTTTTAGCTTCCTACCCTGTAATCTACTCTGACAAAGCATCAAGTTCTAAAGGCCCCAAAGGATCCAAAGAAGGTAGATGGATACCTATAGGAATGAATGATCTAAAATAAATTAAGCAAACTGTTGTATCTTATGGCTACATTCCACATTTGTTAGGGAGTTGATAAAGGCATGAGCTTCTAGCATTAAGGCAACACCACATGACTGGATTCAGTTAGTTTTAGCAGTCCTGGATGATGGGTCCCAGTTGATGTTTAGATACTATTTCAAGGAAGAGGCTAAAATTTTAGAACAACATGGAAAATCAAAATCTTGGTGAGGGCACTTATGCTGACCCACAGATTCAAGCCTTTTATGATGCCACAAGTCAACCTTAAATGTTTGGGACATGATTAAAGAACTAGGAAAATGAATTGAATATATACCAGGGTTAAACAGGGCAGAGAGAACCCTTTAGTGACTTTTTACAAAGATTAACTAAGGTTGGACAAATAGGAGTAATAGACCCAGATGCTAAATAAGAACACATCGAATCTCTGGCTTTTGAAAATGCCAACTTAGAATGCAAAAGGATACTTGGGGCTTTAAATGTTAGATCAGCACCTATGGATGAATGGATTTTGGACAGAACATTGAGACATGTGACTATAATACTGAATCTTGGGTAGGAGAAGCAATTTCCAAAGGAATGAGAAGACATCAAAATGTCAAATGTTTTAATTGTGGTAGAATAGGATATCTGAGAAGGGATTGTAGACAAGAAATTCCTAGGAATAATGTCCCCTCTGGAAATGGCAAGAATGGGAGGACTCAGCCTTTAGGTATATGTAGAAGGTGTGGCAAAGGCCAACATTGGACCAACGCAGATCAACAAAAGACAGACAAGGAAACACGATACCATTGGGAAACTCCTTGAGGAGCCTCTTGCAGGCCCCCAAGCCAAAAGTGGCCCAGTCATTCCCAGTCACTGTGGAGGGCATGTCTCACTAGGAAAATTTTAAAAAAAATCCAGAGCCTTCTGTAAAAGACCATACTGTTCTAGATGGTGACATAAACATGGAGGATAAGTCAAAAATTCCAATAGGAAATAGGAAACATATATTCTGGCAGACTTCTATAAATGATCAAAGACCAAACCTGAGTGTGTATAAATGGTACTGTAATTATTGGTTTGATCGACACAGGTGTGGATGTGAGTATCATTACCTCAGAATTTTGGCATCCAAATTGGCCTCTTCAAGAGGCAGATGTTCAATTACTAAAAATTGGAACCATATCTCAAGTTAAACAAAGCACGAGATGGGTTGACTGCATAGGTCCAGAAGGTCAGAGAGGGAAGCTGAGGCCATATATGGATAACATTGCAGTAAATTTATGGTGTTGTGACCTGCTGCAATAATGGAATACCCAGATTAACATTCCTGTAGTCCCAAGAACTCATACTTCTGGGAAGGATATTATACAGTACTATACATAAAGGTCACCAGCCATTCAGGCTATACAAGAACATAAAGCAATTAGCAAATCTTTAGAGGTACCAACAGCCCTAACTTTAAAATGGTTAACTGAGAAACCAATATGGGTTAAGTGGTGGCCTAGAGCTGAAGAAAAGTTGCAGGGTTTAGAACATCTGGTACAAGAGCAATTAGATACTTGCCATATTGAAGAATCAACCAGCCCTTGGAGTTCTCCTGTATTTGTTGTTAAAAAGAAATCTGGAAAATGGAGAATGGTGACAGACCTAAGAGCTATCAATAAGGTAATTCAACCTATGGGCCCTCTAAAATCTGGAATTCCTCTGCCTTCTTTATTACCAAAAGTATGGCTTCTTATAGTTATTGATTTGAAAGATTGTTTCTTCACTATACCTTTACAAGAAAAGGATAGAGAAAAATGTGCCTTCACAGTGACTACTTATAGTAATTCTCACTCTACTAGATGATATCAATGGACCATCCTCCCACAAAGATGCTCAATAGCTTCACTATGTGCCAATACTTTGTAAGTCAGCCATTGGAAATAATATGAAAGCAATTTCTTAAGTCTATAAGTTACCATTACATGGATGACATTTTGCTATCTGATTCAAACATAGATACTTTAGAAAGAATATTTGAAGAAGTAAAGAAAGTTTTGCCAAAATGGAGATTACAAATTGCTCCTGAAAAAATACAGAAAGGAGATTCTGTCAATTACGTGGGTTATAAAATAGGTTTACAGAAATTAGAACACAAAAGGCACAAATAAGGAGAGACCAATTACAGATTCTTAATGACTTTTAAAGATGTTAGGAGACAGTTCCAGTCTATGACCAGCTGTTGGGATATCACCTGATTTAATAATTCATTTAAACAAACCTTAGATGATAATAAAGACCTGAATAGTCCCAGAGTATTAAAAGATGAAGCAGAAAAGGAATGGACAATGTTGAGGAGAAATTACAGGAGGCACATGTGGTTAGGGTGACCCTTAATTATATTCTAGTCATATTACTCTACAGAATTTTTTCTATAGGAATTTTAATGGATAGGGATGATATTATCTTAGAATGGATTTTACCACATAAACCAAGTAAAAATTAAAAACTAATGCAAAAAGTCTCTGAATTAATTATAAAAAGTAAATTAAGACTTCATCAATTAGCATATATAGACCCAGCAGAGATTATAGTGCCTTTTACTACTGATAAAATAAAAAAGTTATGCAAGACAATGAACCATTGGAAAAATCTTGTGCTAATTTTTTGGGAGAAATTAATAGCAATTATCATAAAAGCAGTAGATTTAACCTTATAAAGAGAACTTCTTGGATTCTTGCCTGAATTGTACGTGATGCTCCAATAACTGGAGCCCATGCATTTTTTACTGATGCAAATAAATCAGGGAAGGCAGGTTACATATAGGAAGAATTATGTAAGGTGGAACAAAGCCCTTATAATTCTGTCCAGATGGTAGAATTACATGCTATTCTCATGGCGCTAAGCAATTTCAAAGAACCTCTTAATATAGTTACTGATTCACAATATGCAGAAAGAGTTGTCCTGAATATTGAAACCGCTGAATTCATACCAGATGATACAGAATTGACTTTATTATTTATCCAGGTGCAAGACATAATCAGGAATAGTCTTTGTTCTATATGCATAGCACACATCTAATCCCATATGTGTCTACCATTATCCTAGTGCAAGGTAATGCAGAAATTAATCAATTATTGATTGGAAGCAAGTTGCAGGCCTCAGAATTTCATTAAAAACATCATGTCAATAGCAAAGTTTTAAAGAAAAAGTTTTTTATTACATGGCAACAAGCTAAGGAGATTATAAAGAGATGTCCTACTTGTTCTTTCTATAACCAAATACCGCTACCTGCAGGGACTAAACCAAAGGGTACTCAAAGGAATGAAATCCGACAGATGGATGTGTTCTACTTTGCAGAATTTGGGAAATTAAAATATGTACACTATACCATTGACACTTATTTAGGTTTTCAGTAGACAACTGCTTTAACCTCAGAAAAAGCTGATTCAGTAATCAGACATTTATTATAAGTTATGGCCATCATGGGTATAACCGCACAAAAAAGAAAGAAAATGGTCCAGCATATATCTCTAAAAAATGAAACAGTTTTTGCTTATTATAATATTAAGTGTATTACAGCTTTATCACACAATTCTACAGGTTAGGAAGTTAGAGAAAGATCAAACTGAACTATAAAGAATATGTTAAACAAACATAAAGGGGTGGAAAATATCCCCCAAAATAAATTACATAATGTTTTATTGACCTTGAATTTTCTTAATGCTAATGAGAAAGGGACAACAGCAGCAAAGAGACATTGGATAATAGAAAAGTCTTCTGAATTAAATCAGCCAGTGTATTTCTAAGATGTGTTGACCTCACAATGGGAGCCAGGAGATGTGCTATGTTGAAGAAGGGGTTTTGCTCTTGTTTCCATAGAAGAAGAAAAACTATGGATACCATCAAAATTAATAAAGATTCGGTTTGAAAAAGAGAAATCTCTTGAGAAAAGGAAATGACAGCTTATTCACAGGGGTGATAATCATATGGGTGTTAAGGAAATCTCATAGGGTTTGGGGCAGGGTTCGGTTCTTGTCTTTGCAGGAAAATACTCATTTTCAAAAGGTCAAGAGATTCTGGACATCTAGCTATTCTAAAGAGGAAAATAAAATTATCCAGCTAGGATCACCAAGCAAAGAGAATTATGACTTATGAGGACATGTAATTTGAGGGTAAGAATCTCAAAAATACAGGTAAAAATATTAAACATGATTCACTTAAAAATCAAAGTGACTTTGGAGTTGGACACTGGCTCTGTTCTTCTCTAAATCCAAGTATGTTGTTAAAATAAAAATTCAGAGTTTCTGTCTCATGTCAGTAGCTATGATATGGGACAAAAAGTAAAAAGAATTCAGAAAAATTTTACTTTTCTTCATACTTATTTTTGTTTCTATCTTACCTTTAATTGAATATGTGTATCTATATAACTAATGATTAAGTTTTCCACAATGAACAATGAATTTTCCTGTAGTAATCTTTGAAGTTTACAGGAAGAAGATGGGGCCCCACAATAAAAACTCCATCTGGTTGATATGATATCATGATGCTGATAGCTCTACTATAAGAACTGTTTTGGGTACAGCTGCTCAAGGTGGTTCCAACTTGGTTAGCTGAAATGGTACACATCTTTTACAACACTCTGGCCAGAACTTCAAATAAGAACATTAGAAAAACTCTACCGAATAATCAGAGACTATTTGCAATTATACCAGACAGTAATCTTGGAACTTAATCATCATTTTCCTTTTACAATATCCCATAGAAAGAACATCACGCCCATGACAGCTGGAGGTAATTCTAGAAGACAATGTCTCCTCTCCCAACAATGTTTGTCGTCAGGGTTAGGGACATCATTTAGGTGTTGATTATAATGAGTGTAGGGTTTGGGATTGGGAGGAAAATTATGTAGGATCAGGGATCTCTTTGAAATAAAAAGGGGGAAATTGAATGGGATAATAGATTAGTGTGAACTTACTCACAAAAATAATAATAGTGAGCAATAGAGTGAATACTTGTGAGCTATTATTTATAGGCAATTTACATTGGTATAGATTCTTGTATATCGATACAAAGTTAAATTATATTGAATATGTTCCTATATTTGTCTACAATATTTGTACATCTAGGCAACTTAGGATTCTGTTGACAGGACACATGATTGCTCCTGACAGCACCAATTCATTTCCAAGAGAATGTTGAACACCAAAGACACCCCACTTAGAGTTTGTTTTCTTCTTGGCACAATTAGTCTTTGGGCAAGGAAGTGCCCATGCCTCAACCACTGACAAGGTACATGGTATCCGGAAATAGATAAGCAGGACACAAGGAAAACAGACTGTCAAATCTTGCCAAGACAGGGTAAGACAGTTTTTGAAAAGTTTTTCTGCCTCTGAAAATGGTCTGTCAGTTATGCTAGGCCTTAGCCAAAGTTGGTTGCTTCAATATTGCAAATGAGACTTTGAGTGATTGCCCAGGTAGCCAATTGTCTTTGTCATTTGTTGTACATTTTTGGGAGTTGCTTGATTTCACTTTCTGCTTACTCAAGTAATATTATTTCCCTTCTCAGATTTTTGATGGTGTTGAAAACTAGATAGTTGTAGTTACTTTCCTCTCATGACTTGACCAAGTTATTTATTAAACAAGATTTAAACTCATTAGGATAGGATAATTATTGAAACATTTATCACATGTTTCTTGCTTGATATATTTGTTCTTATTGCATATAATTTTGTAGTAGGCTTAGAACTCTTATATAAACAAAAGGGGGAGGTGCTGTATAAATTACAACAGCCAGTAGCCTTTAAGTTACCTGCCCACTTGGGCGTGGCCTCTTATACCATTTATACCAACAAAAAGCATGTATCCAGCCTCTTTTCTGGCATGGGATTTGGTTGCTGTTCTTCATTCCAGCAGAGGATTGTGACTTGTGAGTCTATCACTAAATAAATAACCCTCTATTATACCAATTCTGAGCTAGTGTGGGATTTCTTTTATCATTCTTTTTCAGATCTCTTCCTAAATATAATACCAGTAGCACAGATCCTGAGAGCAACAATTAATAAATGGGACCTCTTAAAACTGAGAAACTTCTGTAAGTCAAAGCACATAGTCACTAAGATAAAATTGCAGCCTACATAATGGGAAACAATCTTCACTAACCCTACATCAGGGAATATCTCAAGAATATATAAGGAACTCAAGATACTAGACATCAAATTATCAAATAATTTCTTTTAAAATAGGGTACAGATCTGAACAGAATTCCCAACAGAAGAATTGCAAATTGCCAAAAGACACTTAGGGGATTGTTAAAAATCTTTAGCCATCATGGAAATAGAAATCAAAATGACTCTGAGGCTGAGGCACCATCCTACACCAGTCAAAATGGCTAATATCAAAAACACTGATGACATCTTATGTTGAAGAGGATGCAGAATAAGGGGAACATTTCTTCGTTGTTGGTGGGAGTGCAAACTTGTACAGCTGCTTTGAAAATGAGTATTGTAGTTTCTTAGAAAATTGGCAATCAATTTACTTCATGAGCCAGCAATACCACTCTTGGGCATATACCCAAAGGATGTGCAATCATACCAGAAGGACATTTGCTCAACTGTGTTCATAGTAGCACTATTTGTAATAGCCAGAACCTGGAAACAACTTAGGTGACTGGAAACAACTGAAGAATGGATAAAGAAACTGTGGCACATTTACTAATAGACTACTACACAGCAGTAAAAAACAATAACATCTTGAAAATTGCATGCTAATGGATAAAACTAGAAAAAAAATTCCTGAGTGAGTTAACTCAGACCCAGATAGACAAGCACGGTATGTACTCACACTTAAGTGGGTATTAGATGAAAAGCAAAGGATAACCAGCCTATAGTTCATGGCCCCAGAGAAGCTAAGTAACAAGGAGAAGCCTAAGAGAGACACACATGGATCCCCTTGGGAAGGGAAAATAGACAAGATATCCTGAGAAAAATGGGAGCTTTTGGGGGAGAAGGAATGGCAGAGGAGAGGGGGAGGAGAGAAGTGGGAGGAAAATATGAGGAAATGGAAATGAGATAGTCAAGATGGGGGAAGGACAGAAATATAGAGCAAAAAAAGAGATATTTTGATTGAGAGCCATTATGAGGCTAGCCCAAAACCTGGGACCAGGGAAATTCCCATTATTCCACAAGGATCACCCCAGCTAAAAATCTATGCAATAGTGGAGAGGGTGCCTGAACTGGCCTTCAGTGTAATCAAATTGATGACTACCTTAATTTTCATCACAGAACTTTCATACAGCAGTGGATGGAAGCAGATGCAGAGATCTACAGCAAAGTACTGGCCTGAGATTTTGGAGACCAAAGAGGGAGTAGTGACAATATGAGTAAAGGGGTCAAGACCACTCATAAGTGGATATCACATGTAAAGCAGAAGATAACCAGCATATACTCCATGATTCCAGAGAAGTTAGATAACAAGGGAAACCTAAGAGACATGCGTCAATCTCCCTGGGAAGGTGAAAGAGACAAGGTCTCCTGAAAAAAAATAGGAGCATGAGAGAGAGAGAAGGTAGGGTGCAAGGGGAGGGGGAGAGGAGAAGGAGAGGGAAGAGGAGAACTTGAGGGAATAGGATTCTAAAGAAAATGGAAGAACAGAGAGGGAGAGCAAGGAAAGAAATATCTTGATTGAGGGAGCCATCAATGGATTAACAAGAAACATGTCACTAGGGAAATTCCCAGGAAACCACAAAGACAACCCCAGCTAAGTCTCTAAGCAACAGTACAGAGGACACCTAAACTGGCCTTCCCTTGTTAATGAGATTGATGAATATCTTAATTATCATCATAAAACCTTCATCCAGCAACTGATGGAAGAAGATACAGAAATCCACAGTGAAGCACTGGGCAAAGCTACTTGTTACCAGCTCAAGAGAGGGATGAGCAATAATATGAGCAAAGAAAACAAGGCAATGATGGTGATACTCACAGAAACAGTTTATCTGAGTTAGTGAGAGCTCACTGACTTTGGACTGATAGCAGGGGAGCCTGCATAGGACAAAACTAGGTCCACTGAATGTGAGGAACAGTTGTGAGGCTTGGGCAGTCTGTGGGACCACTGGCAGTGGGACCAGGATTTATCCATAGTGCTTAAACTGGCATCTTGGAGCACATTCTCTTTGGAGAGATACCATGATCAGATAAGGAGGGAGGGCCTACGTCTTGACCCAAAGTGAAGTATCAGTCTTTGTTGCCTCTTCATGGGAAATCTTATGCTTTCTGAGAAGTGAATGGGGACAAGGAGAAGGGAGTGGGAAGAGGGGAGGGAGTGAGAACAGGGATAGCTATGTAAAATAGGAATCGATTAGCACTCTAATGTGTAGATGTGCCACACTTTATTCATTCTTCCATTGAGGGGCATCTAGGTTGTTTCTAGGTTCTGGCTATTACAAACAATGCTGCTATGAACATAGTTGAACAAATGCTTTTGTAGTATGATTGGACTTCTCTTGGGTATAATCCCAAGAGTGGTATTGCTGGATCCTGCAGTAGGTTGATTCCCAATTTTCTGAGAAACTGCCACACTGATTTCCAAAGTGGTTGCACAAGTTTGCATTCCCACCAGCAATGGATGAGTGTTCCCCTTACTCCACATACTCTCCAGCATAGGTTATCATTGGTGTTTTTGATCTTAGCCATTCTGACAGGTGTAAGATGGTATCTCAAGGTTTTTTGATTTGCATTTCCCTGATCGCTAAGGAAGAAGAACATGACCTTAAGTATCTTTTGGCCATTAGAAATTCTTCTGTTGAGAATTCTCTGTTTAGTTCAGTATCCCATTTTTTAATTGGGTTATTTAGAATTTTAATGTCTAGTTTCTTGAGTTCTTTATATATTTTAGAGATCAGTCCATTGTCTGATGTGGGGTTGGTGAAGATTTTCTCCCATTCAGTGGGTTGCCTTTTTGCCTTAATGACTGTGTCCTTTGCTTTACAGAAGCTTCTCAGTTTCCAGAGATCCCATTTATTGTCTGTGCTACTGGGGTTATTCGTAGGAAGTGGTCTCCTGTGCCCATGTATTGCAGGCTACTTCCCACTTTCTCTTCTATCAGGTTTAGTGTGGTCAGATTTACTCAGTGGTAAAAAACAATGATATCTTGAATTTTCACTCAAATGGATGGAAGTAGAAAACACCATCCTGAGTGAGATAACCCAGACCCAAAAATATGAATATGGTATGTACTCACTCATTAGTGGATTCTAAAGGACATTGAACCTATAGTTCACAAGCCTAGAGAACCTAAGTAATAAGGTGAACCCAAAGAAAAACATATATAGATCTTCCTGGAAATTGGAAGCAGACAAGATCACCAGGCAAAAGTTGGGAGCATGGGGAAGAGCTGGGGGAAGGGGAGATGGGGAGAGAGAAGGGAGAAGGGAAGGGTTGGGGAGAACTTGGGGGATTGGGATGGTTGAGATGGAGGAAGGACAGATATGGGAGCAAGAAAGAAGATATTTTAATTAAGGGAGGGATTTTGGGGTGGCAAGAGGCTTGACTCTAGAGGGGTTCCCAGATTTCCACAGGGATGTCCCTAGCTAGGACCCTGGGCTGTAGAGGAGTGGGTGCCTGAACTGGCCTTGCCCCATAGTCGGACTGATGACTATCTTGAATATCACCATAGAACCTTCATCCGGCGACAGATGGAGGTAGAGACAGAGACCCACATGGGAGCACTGGACTGAGCTCTCAAGGTCCAGTTGAAGAGCAGAAGGAGGGAGAATATGACCAAGGAAGTCAGGACCACTGGGGGTTGATCTACCCACTGAGACAGTGTGCCTGAACTAATCGAGCTCACCAAAGCCAGCTGGACTAGGAATGAAGGAGTATGGGATCAAAAGGGACTCTCTGAATGTGGCTGACAATTGGGGACAACTGAGAAGCCAATGAAAATGGCACTGGGGTTTGTCTCTACTGCATGTACTGGCTTTTTGGTATCCTACTCTATTTGGATGCATACCATCCTAAGCCTGATGGAGGGGAGAGGGCCTTGAACTTCCCACAGGGCAGGGTACCCTGCCCTCTCTCAGAACTGGAGGGGGAGGGGGAAGGGTGAGTGGGGGAGCCGGTGGAAGTGAAGTGGGAGGAGGGGAGGAAATAGAAATTTTGATTCCTATTATTTATAAAGTAATAAAAATTATCAGAGAAAAAATAAAAAAATAAAAACTACTGAGAGCGGAAAAAAGAAACGATTGCATTAACAAATTCTTAATAAAAAAAGTTAAAACAAAACTTCATTTTAAAGAAAAGAAGTGACTAGTCAGGCAAGACAGTGATGATTTAGACCCTGCTGAAACTATAGAATGTATATGCATCACGAGTTTTCTGGTAGGCATTTTATTGTCTGTATGACAATAATTTTAGTTTAATGCTTTCAACACACAAACCATGTAGCTATAACACTTAAGTATAAAAGCAGAAAATATATAATATACTGCATATATTTCCCCACATTGCTCAATTTTTTTTTAATTACAATAGGAATATTCTTTTAACCACAGTTTGCAGACCAACTCTGGACAAAGGGGAAGTTCAGATTGTGGCTTTCCCATTTGCTGGTTGGGTGAACTTAATACAGAATTCAATTCTTTAGGCTTCTGCGTCCTCAAGAGAGATTATACATTTAAGAGATTCCTTGGATTTCTTTTGAAAGGATATGCATCTTTTGAAGATAAAAGCAGCTTGGCTGGGAAAGCAGAATACATTATCAAGTCAGTTATTCATTTATAATTTTACATTCTAACCTATACTTGAAGACAAGACATCTTTTAATTAAAAGCCACAAAATCAAAAGACGTTCAGGATAAATAAAGAAATTCTACATATAATCTATATAGTAATAGTTTCATTCTTTCTTTATAAACTTACCACTCAAAGAAATGCTCTTTCCATGTTGAGGTCTTAGGATAATGAAGTTGAGCTGACAAGTTTATGTTCTACCTGGATTATCTTGTTTCATTCCATTTATAGCTAATGCTTGGAGCCTCTCTGGAGCCCCTGTTTATTTAATGTTGCTACAAGGTGAAAGGGTATGAAAATAATGGTTTATGATTGATAAAGAAAATTAAAAGCATGGCCTGCAAGAGAGAGTCAAGATTACATTATCCCATAAAAGCTGGGCACAGTATGATATTAAAATACCTCATAGGAAAAGGAACGCAGTCATGGATTCTTTGTGGCAAAGTACAACTTCTTAGTTTTATAATTAGTTAATATTGCCTCAATGAAAACAGAGGTGAGTGATGGATAAGGATCTTCACAACAACATAAGGCATCTGAAGGACTCAACCAGCAGCATTCTGAGAACCTCTGGACCTGTCCTGAAAGAGTGAACGCCATGAAGGCCATCCAGCTTGCATGATTTTGTCCTAGATACATGATTTGGGACCATGCTCTTGTATACATTGTTCTTTTCATAAACTTGTAAATTTTAGACTTATTTTATTTATTTATTGTATGAGTGCTTCGCCTGCGCAAATATATTTGCATCACATGTGTGTAATGCCCTTGTAGTCAAATGAGGGTGTTAGATCTCCTGAGATTGGAGTTACTGAGGTTTGTGAGCTGCCGTGTGGGTGCTCGGAATTGGACCAGTCCTCTGGAAGAGCAGCAAGTACTCTTAACTGCTGAAACGTCTCTCTAGCCCCAATATTTGTTTTGTTTTTAGATATTAAAATGGTGTGGAAGTTGTAGGACCCAAGTAAAGTCTGACCAGACTGGAGTTCCAGAAAAGAGTCTGTTCTTTTACTTACTCATCAGCCACCTCTAAGCAGCAATTCAATCTCCTGCTTTGTCATTCATTAATCATTACAAGGTGCTGAGACAGCTGGGAATGTCGCCACCTGTTCTCACTTCTGCTTCATATTTACTTCAGGTAAAAAGTGAGAAGGATGGAAGACAAATACAGATTGAAAATACAATCCTTTATAAGTTTATTCAAGGGCATGTCATGTCAATTGAAGAAAAGTCAGCTTTGTACTTTAAAGATCGGGGAAATTTTTAATTTTTAAACTCAGTAGAATTTGTTATTACAATTTCAAGTCTTTTAATAATTATTATCTTATTATTTATTTATTGATTAGTGTTTATATTACATATATTAAATTTTTGCATTCATAACACATGTATGTAAAGGTCAGAGGACAACTTACAGGACTCAGTTTTCTCCTTCCACCATGTGGGCTCCAGGAACTGAACTCATATAACCAAGCTTGGCAGTAAGTACTTTTACTAACTAAGACAACTCACCAGACTGATTGTAAGAATTATAATAAGATTTTTAATTAAAGATGAATGACATGTGGGTGGTGGAAATTGTGTAATTTGTTCATTAAAACTGTGACAAATGATGAGGTACAAACTGGTACCTTCAGGAAAAATCTAAATCAACAGATAGCATTTCTCTACTTTCCCAACCCTACTGAAAAGTGGATTTTTTTTGGAGGAGGGGGGAATGAATCTTCTGTTGAAGAATAATACTCAACTTCATATGAAAAAGCAAAAAACCCGGGATAGTTGAAACAATCCTGTACAACAAGGAAACTTCTGGAGGAATCACAATCCCTGACTTCAAACTCTACTCCAGAGGTACAGTCCTGAAAACAGCCTGGTATTGGCATAAGAACAGACAGGAGGATCAATGGAATCAAACTGAAGACACGGATATTAATCCACACACCTACAAACATCTGATTTTTGACAAAGAAGCAAAAAATATTAAATAAAAAAGGAAGCATATTCAACAAATGGTGCTGGCATTACTGGATAACAACATGTAGATGAATGAAAATAGATCCATATCTAAGACCATAAAGAAAACTTAAATTCAAAATGGATCAAAGGCCTCAATATAAAATCAACCCCACCAAACTTCATACAAGAGAAAGTGCGATGCCTTGCTCAGCCTCAAGGCAGGAGGAATGTCTTGGTTCTATCTCAACTGAATGTGCCAGGCTTTGTTGGCTCCCCATGGGAGGTCTTACCCTTTCTGAGGTGTAAATGGGGAGTGGGTTAGGGGAAAGTGGGGTGAGAGAGTGGGGGAGGGAGAAGGAACTGTGGTTGTTATCAAAATGAATAAAAATATTTTATAAACTAAAATAAAAATAAAGAACTCATTGCCAACAAAAAATATATGTTTGAATATATTCACCTCATGTTCTTTGCAATTTTGAAACATCTGCAGTTGCTCACTTCCAGGTAAATATCATGGCAATTTAGAATCATCTATTTGTTTTT
This sequence comes from Ondatra zibethicus, assembly GCA_004026605.1. Classification (NCBI taxonomy): domain Eukaryota; kingdom Metazoa; phylum Chordata; class Mammalia; order Rodentia; family Cricetidae; genus Ondatra; species Ondatra zibethicus. Next base: position 32,744 of record PVIU01005829.1, read on the forward strand.
CTCTCCAATTAATTTCAATTTTTGCAGCCTGCAAGATGGGTGAAATTGCAAATAAAAATTAAGAGGATGAGAGGAAATGATCATCACACCTCCCTGTAAGGAAATATTTACAACAAGCTTATGTGTAGGTAGAAAGCTCTGAAAGCATGTAAAAATTTATACCCAGATAATTAAATATTCTTCATACTTCCTGATGGACAAGCTTCTGCCTTTTGGCCTTCACATAAAGGAAGACAGAGTATCCTTATAATGACTAGCCATGGTACTGTGGGATAGGTCAATTTAATCTTGTCAGCTATATGACTTCAGCAAAAAGGGATGTACAGGGATCCAATCAAGTTTATTTATGTTGTAATTACTTTTTTCTATTATGAACATCTTCAGGAATCTGATTTAGATAAAAAAAGGTCCAAGGAACAATTAATAGGAATAGTGAATCCTATTAAAAGTAGCATATTATTTCTAGTTAGATGAGCATTTATTATATCCCAATTATTGTGAGCCCTATGAGGAAGATATGGCAGTCTCCATATTTCAGGTGAATAAATAAGCACCCAGAGCAGGTACTTACATTTTGCTATTCTAAACATAGTACTTCAAGTGTAACATCATTTTGCAACATCAGTTAAATCATCGTTTTATAACTAATCCAGGGCTTGTACTCAGGGGGGTAATTTTGCCCTTTAAGGCATTTGGTAACAGGGATACATATTACATTTTTACATCACAATAAGCTGAAGGAGCCTTTAGAACTTAGAATTTAGTACTAAGAGGCTAGAGGATTACCTCTACATTACATTAGTCAATTATTTTATGATGATGGGGACACCTATGGTAAAGAAATATGTGGCCCCCCAAATGCCAATTTGAGAAGCACTGTTCTGGTCCTTATTCTTTCTTTTTCTTTTATTGAATAAGCTATCTTTGACTTTATTAGAATTGTTTACTTCAATATTATATTTCCCCAGGAATATTACACATTTCTTCCAAGGGATCAGATCCTTTGGAAGAACTCCTCAAAAGTTAGAGGTGGAGTTGTGGTACTTACAGTAGGAACTCTATAGGCATTAACTAAATACCTACTTACAAAATAATTCTAGAAATTGCATTCTCAGTGGTACTGTGTTCAAACACAGGCAGAGGGACCTGAGCAACTTGTTTGCAGGTGCTTCAAGGGTCTTGATAACTTGTGCTGATCCAAGTTCTCCACAAGAATGGCATGATGGGAGGTCAAATCCTGCCCTCTGCTGGCATCATGTCACCTGATTGTGTGAGACTCCAGCTCACAGAGAGTCTCACACCTGTCAGGTCAGAACGACTGTTGAAATATTCACGTATAAATTCAGGTTCCTATTTACTTTTAAGTTCTTTTATGTAAAATAGCTTGTTAAATATAACATGTCAGTAATGTCCAATTGTAGTGAAACTAATTAGAGAAAATTGATGAAGAGAAAAATTAAACATAGCAAGGAACAAATTGTCTAACTATTGACCAATCATAGTTTAATTGATTAGCTTGATTTTCTGTTGGTAGCATCTACTACAGAGAACTGCTTTTCTGATCCGGTAATGATTTTCTTTCCAAAGAACATTACTAAGGAAAACATTTCAAATGGCAGTATCATTAGAATAGACATCTATAGCTGTAGTTATAATGGTTTACTCCTTTTAAACCAGCTAAGTTGGGAGGAATTATACAGTCCCGTCTTTACTGTTCTCTCAGGGTTGGGCCGATAGTCCAGTGATAAAGTTGTTGCCCAGCATGACTGAGTTCTGGGTGTTGGTAAGGAAACCTCCATTTTTTACTATGAAAAGGTCACAGAACTCCTACTAGAATGCAGCTTCTTCTGTATACTGGAGACTTGGTGAGGCATTTGAAATCAGGACATACAACTCATGCATGATAGACAAAAAAAAAGTCATTTATAAGGCCTTTTCTTTAAAAACATGAAACTTTCAAAAGATCACAGAAAAGAAGAATCTGATAAACATAAAAAGGCAAAAGTAGTCAGAAGTAGAAGAAATTATGATGCTGATGCTGATGCTGAAAATGAGTATGAAACTGCATCATTGAACAAAGAGAATTTAAGAAGTTAAGAGCAGCTGGCTGTGAGATTAACAGGGTTAAAAGCATGTTTAGATCAGATTCACCTAAAATTAGGCTTGGAGATCTTGCGTTATTTATTTATTTATTTATGCCTCAATATAGATTGAGGTCTTGGGCAAATAATTAAATATTCATTAAGAATTTATCTGACAAATGAGAAGTGATGTGGACTTTGTTCATAGCAGATTGGTGTGAAATGATAAATTTAAGATTCATTTACTTTTATTTTATATGTATTTTGCCTGAACACACACACACACACGTGTGTGTGTGTACCTAGTGGCTGCTAGAAGAGGCTAGAAGGAGGCATCAGATACCCTGATATGAAGTGACTGGTGGTTGTGAGGCACCATAGGGGTGCTTAGAACCAAACAGGGTGCTTTGGAAGAGTATCAGATGTTCGTAACCTATGAATCAAAACTCGATAATACATTTAAAACAATTTCTGGGACCAAACGAGCATATTATGAAACCGGACTCTCAGAATGTGGCTGCCAATGGGGGCAGACTGAGAAGCCATCAACAATGACACTAGGACCTATCTCTTCTACATGTATTATCTTTTTGGGAACCTAGTCTATATGGATGCACACCTTCCTAGGCCAGGATGGAGCGGGGAGGGCCTTGGACTTCCCACAGGGCAGGGTACCCTGACCTCTCTTAAGGAAGCAGGGGGAGGGAGGAGGGGACTGGGAGAAGGGGAGGAAATGTAAATTTTTTTGAATGAAAAAAATAAAAGAATATGAAAAAATAATTTCTTCAAAATATAGGGTATAAAAAAACCAAACTATAGGGTATTATATGTATTCAATATTAATAGATTAGAGAATAAAGGCAAGTAGATGGCTGGAATGGAAAACTAATATACACACTAAAATAGATTGTAATAGATATTAAGAACTTAGAATATTTTCTTTTAAAGCAGGGTCTTGTGTAACACAGACTGGCTTTGACCTTGTTATGTAGCTAAGGACAACCTTGGCTTTTTGATTTTTATTGCCTTTATCTCCTGAATAATGGGATTACAAGTGTGTACAGGACACTCAGGTTAGGTTATGCTGGGACTCACTCAGAGCTTTATTCATTCAAGCACACTGCCACTGAATAAAGTCCCTAGCACCAGCACTAAAAACATTAAAAGAGAATATTGATTTAGCTGATGTAGGCTATTGGTTGCTGTATCATAGGAAAAAAATATAATAAGCATGACAATCATCCCACTTTATCTCTCATTAATCATGAGATTGGCCAGTAATGTACTCATTCTTTCCAGCTTTAGTTTCTTCTGTATGGAGTGGACAACTGTGTACTATGTGCATGAAAATTAAATAAGATATGGGGGGAAGGTTCCTGCATACTAAACACACAACAGATGTTACTGATTGTAATGCCATTATATTTATTTTCTCAATATATTTTCATATGTCCTCATACATATACTAAGCTATCAAATAAAATTTTACATTTATGTGTAATTTGCAGTACTACATATGGTCTGGTGTGGGACAAATGTCTTTATTCTGTCAATTTTATTTTAAATAAACACTGATTGGCCAGTATCCAGGCAGGAAGTATAGGAGGGACAACCAGACAGGAAGTAGAGGTAGGTCAATGAGATCAGGAGAATTCTGGGAAGAAGGAAGCCCATTCCTCTGCAGTCCTGTCCCAGACACAGAAGAAGCAAGATGTGATTGCCTTGCTGAAAAGGGCACCAAGCCATGTGGCTAACATGTACTAGAATAATGCGCTAATATAAGAGTTAATAAGAAGCCTGAGCTAATGGGCCAATCAGTTTATAGTTAGTGTAGACCTCTGTGTGATTTCTTTGGGACTTAACGATTGCAGACTGGGCAGGACTTTTCTCTGACAACAATGGCCAATATTATAAAGTCAATTATAAAATTAATTTTAAGAAATGAAAGAACATTTTAAGTATAGACATTTATAAGATCAAGATGAAGGAACAAAAGCAAATCATTACTAACATTTGGTGGATGAATCGGCTTCAATTAATTAAATAAGAAAAATTTCCTTAGAAATACAATATACAGAGTACAATTTTTTTTTTGTCTACAGCTGTCCTAATATTTGTTGTAGGATTTGTTTATACTGCATGAAGATGTGTCATTGTGATTGGTTTAATAAAAAGTTGAATGGCCAATAGCTGTGCATGAGAGAATAGGTGGGATTTCTGGAGAGAGAGAGAGAGGAACTCTGAAAGAAGAAAGAAGGAGAGACATCAGTGAGACACTGAAGCAGTTAGACATACAGTACAGAGGAGAGGTAATCAAGGTATGTGTCAGAATTTAATTTACTTATAAGATTTAGTTGGTAAAAACAATAAGCAAAGACTAAGTTTTCATAATAACTATCTGTGTGATTATTTGTCAGCTGATGGCCCAAAGGAATGTTTGACTACAAGTATTTCTACCTCTTCCTTGAATTTCTCATTCAATATGTAGAGAATGGTATTTTTAATATGATTTCAGAGGTTGCACTTTCTAATAATTAAATAATATCACATCGCTTTGATGTTACCATATTACTACATAAAATAATGCAAAACAAATTAGGCTGAATTTCTGTTTTCTTTCTTTCTTTTTTTTTTGTTTTTTTGAGATAGGGTTTCTTTGTAGCTTTGGAGCCTGTCCTGAAACTAGTTCTTGTAGAACAGGTTGATCTTAAATTCACAGAGATCTGGCTGCCTCTGCTTCCTGAGTGCTGGGATTAAAGTTGTGCACTACCACTGCCTGGCTAGCTGAATTTCTTTATGCCAGAGTATGTGAGATTCAATAGAATTATGTGAGAATAACAAAATATACAGATAATATTTGACATCTTGATATGAATAGACTCTAACCTACATATGGAAAATGTTTTAGAAACAAGTCTATTTCAGTATCCATTATTGTAGATAAAAAGCATGGTCAGCTTTAATTATGCCCCAGATAAATAATGCTTTCTTTATGTTATACCCAACACAAAAACATTTATAAAAAACTAATCTGCAGCTTATGCCATTTTGACTTTGGCTTGAACAGTAGGTTTATTCTGATATGGAGCAGAAAGTTAAACTTATTGTTTTTCTTCTTCAGAGATATATGAGGATTAATGGTAAAAACAGATACAGTATTATCAGTGCTGTTAAGGCTACTTAAGGAAGGCCTCCTTCAGTATTTAAAGCATGTAGTTGAACTGCTATTCTTTTTAGTATATGTGCTGCTTAAGTGATCACTGAACTGCTATTCTTTAAGTTTTTTAATTTTCTTGAAAAAAATTAAATCACAGATTCATGGCAATTAATTTTGTAATAGACCATAGAAATTTGGAGCTCCATTCACAACTTACAGAATCTGAAAATAATGTTAATGTAAAAGTGTGCATGACAGTGAAGGGAAGGTCTGACATATTTTTGGAGAGAGTCAAATAATTAACTTTTCAGCAATTGCCAACTGATTTTTAAGATGGAAATTACATATTTCATGTGAAATATCTTTTTTGGAAATATTTTCACTTTTGTAAGTGATAGCAAACAATTAAACACAGTAGAACTGAACAGAACCCTTCTGCGATTGGATTTAGTTCTAGGGCTGCCAACTTGCTATTTCTGGTCAATTTCAGCTTTGTAATTTTACATCTAAGAAAGCAAATTTGAAGCTTCAGATTTTTCAGTTTTCCATCATTTTCATATGACTACAAATACTTTTGGTAAACACTATATATCCTATCTTTTATTTATCATTAATCCTTGGCCCAGGGTTTGGGATAGTGGAAGAATGGGACAGAATTGGAGACTGCTCCGAGAAGGTCAGGCTATTCTGCTTGTGCCAGAGATAAGCTTAACCCTGTCTGTAACCATCTCAGTTGACAACTCCACCACCATTTCTTTTATTCCCCTGCCAACAATTTATTTCTCATTTCTGCTTTTACTACACAATCAAAGCTGCTGGGTGTGCTCTCAAGTTACATTTCACTAGAATAAAATCATCTATGAGCCAGATGTGTTGGTGGAGGTTGCTTGTTCATTTCTGGCCACTTAGACCCAAAATAATTACAAAGAAACTATATTATTTGCACTATTGTTTTGCCGAGAGCTTAAGAGTATTTCTAAAACTTGCTCTTATATCTTAAACTAATTAATCTCTGTATCACCACGAGGTCATGGCCTACCAGCAGAGTTTTTGTGGGCTCTGGTGGAGGCGTCTGTCTCCTGTGGTAGCTACATGGCTTCTCTCTGACTCTATCTGCTCTCTCTCTACATCTACATTTGAATTTTCCACCTGACTTTACTCTGTTAAGCCATTAGCTGAAAGCAGCTATATTCATTAACCAATAAAAGCATCACATATACAAAAGGACTTCCCACACTATTTCCCCCTTTTTGTTTAAGTAAATGGGAAGGTTTGAATTTTAACATAGCAAAATTACATATAACAAAACAGGTATTAATCAAGAATTACAGTTATAATATTTATATCTACTTCATCTTTTATTATAACTGAGGAAAACTATAGTTATAACTATCTAATTTTAACTCTATCAAAGACCCCAGAAGGATATAATATTACCTAAGTTAACAGGAAGTTCATTGTAAGCAACTTTCAAAACTCTAGAATTGACAAAGGCATCTCCTTGCCTGGACAGTCAACCAAAGTTCTTTTGTAACATTGGGGCACCCACAGTGCCTGGCAGACATTTCCATAAAGTAGGAAAATTTAAATACAGTTCCACCTATATTGGCAGTTTGTCAGTCACATTTTTTGTGTCCTGCAGAATGTTTAGCAGACTCTTTTTGTTCTTTCATGAAGCAGGAACCCCAAAGGGCTGTCTCATCTTCATGCAAGTTCAGCAGTCATTTTTTGTGGTCCTGCATTTTCATTTTATATAGCTTAACATCAAGCAGTGCAGGCAAGAGCAGTTTTTTGTTTTTTACCCAAATGGCTAATAAACTCCATAAGGAGCCTCTTCAATGCCCATCTTCCTTTTGAAATAGATTGGTGCTGCCAGGAACAGACATGTCTCATTGTCACGAAAGTCCTAAGTTCTTAAAACATTTTAAATGTCATATTTCATAAGTTTTTGGAACGTTTGAAGATTATCTATCTAACTGAATTATATCTCTATATATCTAGAAAACCTAACTAAAATGACAATAGGCTTGACTATTAGAGATGACTATCTATTAACTTGTATTTCTTAATTATACATAACATTTTTAAGTGAGCTGCACAAACAAAATACCTTAACGAAGAATAGAAATATTATATATACATATATATAAAACAAAATTGATCTTAAATTTCTATCAATAAACCAAGATCCATACTAATGCAAAGTATCCATCCCTATAACATATCCCCCTTTAATTATAAATAAACATTTATAAACAATATTTGGGAATGTGAGTGTAGTTCTCTCCAAACTGCTTCCTGCTTTTTGTTGAGCTAAGTAATTTTAGGGGGTGTTCACAGCAACTTTGGGTGGGGGTATTGGTCCATCAAACCACATTGGTTTGAGAGGAATGCACAGATTTTCATCCTCTGTGGAAACAAATTCTTAGAGCCAAATTTTGAAGTTAAGATACCTTTAAAATTTATATGTTGGTTTAGCTTAACAGCCCATACAATGAAATGTTGGAGGCTTCTCATTAGCTCCCGGCTGCTTAGACCCAAAATAATCACACAAAATTTTGCAATATTGTTTGGCCAATAGCTTAAGTGTATTTCTAGCTAGCTTTTATATCCTAAACTGACCCATAAATCTGTGCTTCACCACAATGTTATGGCCTACTGGCAAAGTTTTGGTGGACTCCAGTGGAGATGTCTGTGTCCTATGGCAGCTACAAAGCTTCTCTCTTACTCTGACTACTCTTTCTTTCCATTTCTGTTTGGATTTCCCACCTGACCTTACTCCGTTAAGCCATTGGCTAAAAGCAGCTTTATTTATTAACCAATAAAAACAACACATATACAGAAGGACTTCCCACACCACAGATACAGGACAAAATCTGATATTTGGACATATGCACTTATTGTTTTATTTGTTCAATTAATGTCATACAGTGTTCACAGGTCCCTAGTAATGAAGGAGACTATTGTTATATGCTGATGATAATGGTTAAATTTACAATATTTCAATACCTTTAAAGCCTTACTTTCGCATGCTTTATTGTTACTGAATATGCTGAAGTGAACTTCATGACCCAGCTATGGAATTATCTACAATTTATACCATAAGGCTATATTTATAGTTGTGATAAAAGTATATTTCCTTCAGTTTTTGGAACACAGATGAATAAGAAAGTACATAAAGGGAACTTACTTGCTTCTGATTAAGCAGATGCATTGAACAAGGACTTACATGAGGTTAATACTCAATAAATAAGTTGTATATCTGATTACTAGTGACAGTTGTCTAGCATATGCATTGTATATCCAGTCTTAATAAAACATCTTGAACAAGTCAAATGGCTCAGTCTTTTTTGAAGAAAAAATATCCTAATTCTCATGAGCACATTTCAAGCTTTGTAAAATTATAATATATATATATATATATATATATATATATTTGATGAATTGCTTAATTAGCTAGAAAAACATAGTTCCTAATCATTTGCCTTACACCTTGAATGGGAATTTCAGGGAACTGAGAAAGTGCAAAATTTAAGGCATGTCCAACACCAATTGATGTATCTGTAGTGCAAGTCCTACATCTAAAGCTCAGAAATCATAGAATAAAGGACAGAAAGACTATAAAAAGCCAAAAGGCAAGAACGCCTGCCATCAGTATCCTCTAGCTATAACAGGAATGCTTACAATATAGTCCCCTAAATAAGGCCTGCATATGATATATGTTGACATATCATCATGGCTGGAGAAGATCTTACAAGCCCCCCCCATAGATGAAGAGCTATAGGCAATCCATGGTTACAGAGGGAGGGAGATCAGTTTTCTTCAATATCAAGTCATTAGCCAAGTGGTAGAGCCTGTCCCATGACCTAAATGGTAAATTCTAAATGCATTGTCTTAGTTTGCTTGCTTTGATAAATACCATGTAATTGAGAAGAAAAGAGTTTATTATATCTTATGAGTTCAAGTGCATCATCAAGGGAAGATGTGGTCTGTACTTAGAACAGGAACATGGAAGCAGGAAAGAACCATGGGAAAACATTACTTACTGGTTTGGTACTTATGTCATGATCAGTTTAATTTTTTACAAAGTAGGACCATCTGCCTAGGGATGGAACCACCCAAAGTAGCCTGGGCACTCCCACATTAATCATTAGTGAAGAAAATGCTCTGCTGTCTTGCCTATAGGCTAATCTGATGGAGACAATTCCTCAATTGATATTTTCTGTTCCTAGATGCCCCTAACTTGTGTCAAGCTGACAACAAACTAGACATCACACACATGTACACATAAACAAATGGATTCACACACATGTAAATATTTGTATTTGTGTGTATGTATGTTTATTAGTCGTAATTAAAGAAGAAAAGGTAATAAATTCAAGAGGGAGTGGAGCTACAGAAGGAGCTAGAGGGGACAATGGAAGGGTAAAAATGATATAAATATAGTACTCACATATGAAATTCTCAAAACTTTAAATAAAAAATCCAAAAAAGTGTTAATATTCATGCTATTATATTTTGCACAAAGAGATAACATTTCCAGCTTTATCAAACTAGTTTTCACAGTGAAACAGAGCACATGGCAGGATGATTGTTGTCTCATAATGTTAAATTTCTTATAACAACTACAACGTTGCCACATTGAGGAATACTGGTGGCTACTTTCTCAAGGAATGTCAATGAGAAATGCAGAAATTCTAGACATGGAAGGCAGTAGAGTCAAAAAATGTAGGGCAGGGGATTCCAAATAAGATGGAGTTGAATTGTGGCTATCCTGCCCATGAAAAGCAGCTTTTTGAAGAGACCTAGTATTGTGCAAGTGTCTGGGTTGAAGCTGAGGACACTCTGAGGAAAACAAAGCAGCAATGATTAGAGTATATGGTCTCATTTGTATACCTGCTCTAGAAGCGCAGTGCCAGCTCTCTTATGTTTGTGGCTCTATTTAACATGTCCATGCTTTCATCTGGCTTCCTAAAATACAAAGAATACAGTTACGACAACATTGAATGTTCTCCTGTGATAATTTTATCTGTGCTATTTTGACATTGCTTCTACTATTTTTCATTTTTACCAACTGTGGTTTCTTCTTTTTATGCATGATAGTTTTATGGTGAATGTTAAATATCATGAATTTTACTTTGCTGGTTATCTTATCTTTTAAAATTAAAAACTTATAGGTTTCTTTTGTGAAGTAGTTGAGCTATGTACAAATTTTGACTCTTTGAGTAAAGCTTTTATATTTTGTGAGGTGGGATAACAGCAATGTTTGATACAGGATTATTTTCAGTTTCTTTCTGAAAATATTATTGGATCTCTGTGCATTATGAACCCTCCAGAGCCCTAGGTGAATTTCCAGGCATTTTCTTGGTGCAGCTGTCCACTCTCTGTTGTTCTGTTTTGTAGACCCAAGCCTAATTGGTATCTGTGGACTTCTTCCCCTCTGCTTAGGGAAACTTGCTTGAGCCTATCGTCTTTGCAGTATCACTTGAAAATCCTTCCCAGAACTGGAACAACTACTGACTCATCATTTGTTTCTCAGAAAATATTGAGGGACATGGATCATGGTTCTTTGTTACCCAATGGCCATTGTCTTGAAAACCATTTATTCACAAATGTGTCCGATTTATTTCTTTTTTTCCCTGTCATTCTACCTTGCATGGGTGTAGTTGTCTCTGTGGTAGTCCTGAGAGATTAAAATTGCTATTTAATCCTGGAATACTACAAAGTCTAAGCCTTGATAAATAGGGGATACTATCTCAACTACTAACCATTGTAATTTTATATGGAAAATATGTTATAATATATAGGATTAAGGCAAAGTTATATCCATATACAATAGCAGATTTAATAAAAGAACCTCCTTCATTGGTTGTCTTGTGTTCTTGGCACCAGACCTCTTTTCTATTTTCCAGAGGAGCTTTCCATATTTATTGCCCTCTAAAGGCTTTGTATTTTACCTTTAAACCTGGTGCTAAAAGGACCATAGCTTAAGCAGACAACTTTCCTTCATTCAGAATCCACAGAGTATTTTATTTATCTGAAACATTTTGCTATTCTATGTGATTTTTCAGTCATAAAAATTTTCAAGTTTTATAACCTAATTCAACATAAGTAATATTTTCATTGAAATGTGAGGTTAATAGCACATAAGTATTGACTAAGAACATCTTTCCACATTATAACATATGTAATATAAAATCCACATGTAACATATGCAACTTAAAGCCCATGTAAACATATGAAACTTATAATGTATGTAGTGCAGGAATATTTACAAAGAAAATGATTTTATGTTGTTAAAAGAAATGTGACTTCAGACATGTAGAACCTAAATTTACTAGGTACTAATGTGTAAAAAAACATGAGGGCTTTTTATTGAATATTGAGTTAGGCCAAACCAGTATGAGGCAGCTAAACTAATGACTTCTATACTGTTAAGTACTGTACGTGATTATTACATTGACACAATTTCTGACTCAGACTTGTATCTGTTGCTTTTCTTGTTTTGGTAATAAAAGTAAATTGTGGGAAGAAAGTCTCATTTTGCCTTACAGTTCAAGGATATAGCCCATCAAGGTGGAAAACCACGTTGTCAGGGGCTGCAAGCTCCTGACATTCCTCCCACATAACAACTCCACAAACTAGGGAATTTTATGGCCAGATTTATCACAGAAAAGACTTACGCCTCGATAATAATTTTCCAGATTAGATACTTTCTTACTTGTTATATCAAAATACTTAACAATGAAGAAAGCATATGAAGAAAGGAAGGATTAGTTTGGCTGATTTTTGCAATTAATTACAGTGAGAGGATTGTGATGATGGGAGTGTAAGACAACTGGCAGCGTTGCATCTACTGGAAGGAAGCAGAAAGAAGTGTGATGAAACTGATGTCCTATCTACAGGAAGATCTGTTTCAGAGAGTCCTAATTTTGTGTGTGTATGCTTTCTGTGCCCCTGACTGTTCAAATGATGTTGGTGTGTGTTTGCACTCAACATCAGTATAAATTATGTTTAGATAGTAGCACAATATTTACTTGTTTGAAGCAAATGCCGCTGATAGTAACTGCTGACGTAACAGCAAGATCTTGGGCACTGCAGACTTTGGTGGGTTTCTACTACGAGAAAAGTAACTAGAAATAAGAAACTGGGATCAGTCCAAGTTCAGATCACAGGTCTGAACACCTATTGTTATTAGCAATAGATGCAAATTAGGTGCAGTTTCTGTTCAAAGTGAAGATGATAAGAGAATTTAGCCTGTATGTCTAATGTTGAGACAAAAATAAAATTACAGGACAGATACAATGGTGATTACCAGTAAGTGTCCAATTCATGAAGCTCATTATTATATTTTGATTCTTCTATTTCCTTTATCAAATTTTCTTTTATGGTACAGTGGGAATCACCATGATCACATACTAGTTTGGATGTAAGACCGTCCCTGGTTCCAGCTGCTTTTCTAACTATTCTCCCAAAGCATTCATCATTAAAAAACTAGATTACAAGTTGGATATCAAAGTCAATTCATTCCTGGGTTGGAGATTTTTTTAGTCTTATTTATTTATTTATTTTTGATGAGAAGGCTTTACTATAGAAACTCTTTTAAATTTTACTTTTGTCTTTAATGTGATATTAACTTACATTTTTATTCTATCAAAAGAAATAGTGATTGATATGAGAGTTAAACTAGAAACAAGACATGTTCAGAGGAATTTTTTAAAAGTGAAGTTGAAAATCAACTCAGATCCAAGAAACTGAAAGAAAATACTGTGAACATGCATATTTGAAACCCTTTTAGTATTCCACTCCTCATAATTTATAGAATTTTGTTTACTTTAAAATGTTGTGTAGTATTTTTTCCAGAAAGTTTTTATGGGAGGAGTGATATTGATTAAATTGCAGGCGTTTTTGTACATTTATTTATTTATTTTGTATACATGTGTGGTTTGTGCATGTGTAAAGGTCAACATGTGGGTTCCTGGGGTTAAACTCTTGCCATCAGGCTTAGTAGCCCTTAATGATGGAACCACCTCTAGCCCTAAATTACAGGCAGTTTTTGAAGTCCCCTTGCCTTTCTCATACTACTGGGATTTAGAATAAGAACTGCCTTATTTTTCAATGAGCACTGAGAATAGTGACAAGATACTGACATTCAGTGAACAAGGACTACATATTTGCAATTTGGTCCCTATACAACAATTTTCAAAGATGCGCTGGATTTGCAAAAGAGATAGGAGTCTCATAACTAGAGATGCTCACACACTATAAGTGTTCAAGTGAAGACAGTTTACATGTCGGTGTGAGGAAAAAGTTCATCATTTAAGGTCACATATTCTATATTCTCAAAGCTTTCTACCTCCTTAAAAGGCTGCTTTTATTTGATGTCAGTATTATGAGTGGTACTGGGGAAAGAATCCCAGAATATTTATAAATAAATGACTGTATTTATACAATTAATCATCTCAGGCATTGGAATTCTGCCAGAAATGCTCTTTTTGAGTCAGATTTTAGTTTAGTGAGCCAGGCACATTCTGGTAGTTGCCTTAGTTAGGTTTCTATTGCTGTAAAAATAACACCATGACCAAAAGCAACTTGGGTGGAAAAGATTTACTTCAGGTTACAGCTTCTAGGTCCATTACTTACAGAAGTCGGGGCAGGAACTCAAGGTAGAAACCTGGAGATAGGAGATGATGTAGAGGTCATGGGACATTACTACTTATTAGCTTGCTCTCCATGGTTTACGCAGCCTGTTTTCTTATAGCTTCCAAGATGACCAGTCCAGAGAAGGCATCACTCACATGAGTTGAGCCCTCCTATATCAACCATCAATCAAAAAATGCACCATAGGCTTGCCCACAGGCTAATTTGTTGCGGCCATTTTCTCAATTAAAGTTCACTCTTCCAAAATGAAGTTGACATAAAACAAATCAGTACAGCAATTCAGAAATTAACCCTCCCCTTTTCCATCAAATTAACCCAACTTTATGTCCAGAGCTTCTTTTTCGTTTTGTGGAAGCAGGTAAATATGACTGTATAGTGGAAAAAGGTCAGAAGAAAGTGAGTGCTTGAAAGATCAAAATCCATGGATAGAAAAGTGCTGTAAAGGGAACTGGGCTCCCCGGAGGACTCCTTTTTGGCTTCATTTATAGCTGATGGATCTCTGAACACAATTTGGTTTAATTTTATTAAATGTATTCAATATAATACAGTTTGGAGTTAAGAAATATTATTGAATATTGGTTAAGCTTATAGTAGTTGTTGTATTTTAAAAGTTCTGGAATCAGCTACACATGGTGATGCATATCTACCATTCCAGCACCAAGTGTGTTAAAACGGGGATAGAGAGTTCCAGGTCTACCTGGGGTACATAACAAGATATTATTTCCAGAAAAAAATCTGTATTCAAATCTTGAATCTAGTTGGTTCTAAATCATCCAAATCACATATATTCTAAGGCTCAGAGATGTATGAATATTGAATATAAGTAAGTTATACACTAATAGTCACCTATGTGTGAAAAACACAAGAATAAAAAGTGTTTCAAGTGACCTTTTTTGATATAAAATGCTTCCTAATAATAGTTTTAAATTTTTAATTTACCTAAGTTTAGAATTATTTAAAATGTCCTTATTCAATATAAACACAGTAAGGAAGAATTTCTTGCAACAAGGAATATCATACAATAGTTTAAAATCAAGGAGTGACGTTATTTTCAAATCTTTCACAGAGCTCCCCAGGCATGGAGCTGTCACGATTTTCTCCCCATGGTGGATGTTGCACTTTTTTCTCATTATGCTTGAGATGGTGGGATGGCTTTTCTTGGTTGTCAACCTGATAATATCTGGAAGTAACTAAAGCCCAAACGGTTCACGTACAAGATTACTCAGAATAACCACATTTATCATATGAATCAAATTATGTTGTTCATTTATTAAAATTAAATCCACAAAGTGCTGAAATATACTGCTTGTCCCAGTGATAAGGTCTTAGGACAAACATTTTAAGGGTCTTAGCAAGAGCCAAACCTCCACTACTTACTGTTTCACTAAAAAGTGTTACTACTAAATATTAAAAGGGAAGTTTAACCAGATGTTATGTCCCCTTCTCACAGCTATTTTTACAATGCTCTCAAATCCTACACTTCCATCACTTAAAACAAATTTGTTGTTAATGTTTTTTTCCACGAATCGATCAGTCTCAGAAACAAATGTAAGTGAACCACTGGGTATGAGTGACTTGAACATAGTGGAGGCTGATATTTGCTGGTCTTATTAGCATAACATGACCAAGAACTTTTAGAACTGACTATACTATGAACAGATTTTTAAAATAAAACCAAACTCTTGTTGTGTCAAATATACATCACAATTATATATATATATTATATGTGTCAACATACATATATATGTATGTATATCTATATACACACACACCACCTACAGTCTCATGAGAGAGAAACATATTATATAATTTACTTTGTTTGGAAACCCAAATTATATCTGAAAACAAATCAACTTTTATTTAAGTCGATACAAATAGTGAATATCTATTGTTGTCAGGTTTTAACGTTACAAAAGCCCTGTTTATTTTGAAATTGCATGTATGTAGGTAAATCAACCAACAGCCACACAACATAATCCTCTACTCAGTAAAATTTTAGGTATCTCTTTTCACAGTGTTTTAAGAAATCAAGACATAACAAAAATTCTTATTAGTTAAAGGGAGAAATATGAAATTTTCAGTCATTAATAAAACATAAGCATATACAGAATCCTTAATTTTTATATTAAAATATGTGAACAGTAAAAAAAAAAAAACAAAGAGTATTGGGTCACTTAATGGCCAGAAACCAGAGGAAAGAAAGTCCAGAGACCCAGAATAGAAATAAATATGACTGGCAAAAAAAATGTCTATAAAATGATTCCTAATGAAATTCTGCTATACTCATAAATTGGTGCTTAGCCCTATTGTCATCAGAGGGGTGTTATCCAGCAACCAATGGGAGCAGATGCAGAGATTCATAGCCAAATACTAGCTGGAGTCATCAGAACCTGGCAAAAGAGGAAGAGGAAGGACTGTAGGAGTCAGAAAACACAGTCCACAGAATCAAATAACCAGGGATCATAGGGCCTTACCACAGCAGAAGCAGCAAACATAATCCCTGTATGGTCTGAGCTAGGTTCTCTGCATATACCTTATGGCCAGGTTATATAGTTTGATGTTATTGTGAGTCTCCCAACAATGGAAATAGGGGGTGTCTCCAACTCTTTTGCCTGGTTTTCAGACACTTTTCTTCCTATTAGTTTTACAAGTTCAACTGCGATATAAGGGTTTATGCCTTAAATCACATACAAAATGTGAAATAATATATCATGTTAGGCCATGTTTGGTGGTATAACTGGGAGGTATGCTTTTTTTCCTTTAAAAAGAAACAAGGAGGAGTTAATCTGGGGGAGAAGGAAAGTAGGGGAAAGGGCTGTGAGGAGTGAAGGGAGGGAAAACTGTGATCAGAATGCAATATATGAGGGAAGAATAAAAGTTAAAACAAAGAGTGTTGTCTCAGCAATATTTCAGAAAATGAAGGACTAAGAAATTGGAATTTTAAAATGTCCATGTAAGTTAAATAGAGCATCAAACTTTCCTACCAGCTGGTAATGGGTATCTACTGCATTATGAACAGATTTATTTGTAGAGCTCTGTGTAATAGAACTTTCCATGAGTATAGAAATATCCTACACCCACATTGTTACTGTGTCTGTCTAGAGAGCACCAGGGAGCTGAATCTTCTGTACTTAATAGCAACTGACATATCTATATATTTCAATACCCACATGGCTTCTGTGTTGCAAGTCTATAGATTTTAAGCCACTAAATATGATTCTTTATTCTTTCCTATTAATTAGGCTTTGAAAATTATGTAAGTCATAAATTGGTAAACGTTTTAAAGAGATGTTAGTGAATTTTGCATATGTATGCAAATTCTTCCTATACTTTGGAATGATGCCGATAACATGGCCTGGTACTTTGTAGATTACAGGAAACTAAAGACCAGGTTGTTAGTGTTGAGCATAGATTATCAACTGAAGTATGTTTAGTTTATTAACCCAAAATGCTTAAAGATTTGAAAATGCTATGTTTGTTTGTTTGTTTTCTGTATCAAAGTGCTATTTTGGAAGTTTTGCCACAATATGTAAGTGAAAGGAACTGAATAATATTGAAACATACAAGGGAGGTAGGCCCTAATATCACTTTCAGGAGGATTTCCCTGCATGAGCTGTCTGCTTTCTGCCATTGAAAGGATTATGAGCTACAGAGCAGGAACTACTCTTGTTAAGTGCATCTTGTCCCTCAAGTCCTATGGTGCAGCCTGTCATCCAGGTTGTGAAGTGGGAGAGAATCCCTGGTTGAAGGGGTGCCTAGATTTTTTGTGTGACTCTTTCTGTTTCAAAATCAAAAACAAAAGAGAAGAGTTAGAGGTTTGGCAATTGCCTAGCTGTGCAAGGCCCTAGGTTCAAGGTCCAGAATTTAAAAAGAAATGCCTTTAGTCTTACCACCTTCCTAACTTTAAGGCATGCTTGATATATTTATTGCAATTGTTGTCAGAACTGAATTTTTTAAATTTAAAATATGCAAAGACCAGACCTCCAAGCATATCTATACCTTAAAACACAAAAACATATGTATACATCAAGATAAAAACCAAAACAAAACCCAAAATTACCCAGTGACAGAAACTTGTAAAATGTGAACTAATTTTTTTATCACCAAGATTAAAGCAATTTGACCTTTTTGTAAAACTAATTTTTAGCTTCCTCACACCACTACTATGGAAGGCCATAGAAAATGCATTCTGACATGCCTGTCAAGCAAGGGACAGAGTCATCTGTGATATTTCCAGGCTCATCTAGCACTGCCCAGCCTCAACTTCAGTAGAAGGGAATTAAAATATCCACAGTGAGATACATCACATTCTCTGTCCCTGAGGTCAATGAAGATTTGAAGGCTTGATCTTTGAAGGTCCCTTGCATCTTCTGGTCAGGAACATCAAAGATTCCTTTCAGTGATATTTCATTTGTATTTTTTAAAATTTTTATGATTTATTTATCTTTATTTTATGTGCATTGGTGTGAAGGTGTCAGATCCCCTGGAACTGGATTTTCAGACAGTTGTGAGCTGCCATGTGGGTGCTGGGAATTGAACCCAGGTCCTCTGGAAGAGCAGTAAGTGCTCTTAACTGCTGAGCCATTTCTCCAGCCCTCATTTGTATTTTAATAAGTAAAGCTTCCTGAAGATCAGAGAGTAAAACAGCCTTACAGACCAGGTAGGGGTGACACGTGCCTTTAATCCCAGTAACAACACTATTTTGCTGTAGAAACCAGGCAGTAGTGGTACACACCTTTAGCCCCAGCCCTGGAGAGAAATATAAGACAGGAGGAGGCAGCTCTCAGACACAGTCTCATCCTGAGATTCCTGGAGGCAGGATAGCCTTTTTAGACTGAGTAGAGGTAAGAGCCAGTGACTGGTTATTTTGCTATTCTAACCTTTCAAATTGGACTTCAATATGTGTCTCTGGGATTTTATTAATCAAGATACAACTAGTGCCCAACAATTGTGGTATGAACTTACAAAAAAAGGCCATTTGCCTGAGGCTTTTTAGCCACTGGAACAGGGCAGAGCTGAACCCAAACATACCCACCTGGGATTAGAATAAAACTAGTGCCACCCTAGCTTAGCGTCTTCTCCTGCCCGAAGCTTCCTGTGGCACTTGTGACTTGCTGCCACCACCCTGCACTGTACCCACATAGCTTCCTGTTGCCCCTGCAGCTTCCTGTGGCTCCCTCAGTCTCTGTGGCTTTCCACCAACCATGCATGTGGCTCACACATGGTTACCCGAGCTTCCCATGGCCCCTGAAGCCCACACACACTCTCTGCATGATTTCTCTGACCAGGACCTCCTTAACAAAAATAAATTCAGTTTGGTTTTGAGTTCTGCTAAGAAAATCCACAGGTTAGCAACAATGGTACAAGAAAGACCAGAGCTCCAGTGCCTCTGGAGTGTTTTAGTGGTATAACTACCACACCTGCTGACACAGATCTTTATTATATCTTAACATTCTCATTTGAACCAGGATCTTAATAGGCCATCTGATAATTTTAGACAATGTCCCTTTCTAGGAATTTAAAAACCTTCTTATTTCTACTATGGAGGGACTTCTAAAAGAGGTATAGGACCTACCTGGGATGTGTATGTTCTTGGTCATAGCTGCTATTAGTTTGATGCTTCATATTATATCCTTAAAGAAATGGTTTGATAACAAAGTCAAGAAAAAAAAACTTTTAGAAATGATACAGACTTTATAGTAAGTAATGAGAAGTTGGCTTAAAGGATTCATACCATTGAAAATGATAGCCATATTTTGATAGGCAAAATTCACTCCATGACAAGGGGTTATAAAACCTCACAGAATGGTGATGAGAGGTTATTTGAAAGGATTTATACTGTTGAAATTGACAATCAAAAATTTTTAAAAAGTTATGACAAGCTAGCAGATTGAACTTCCTCCTGGAAGGCAATCTACATACCATTCAAATATTCTCTAAGAATGAGAAGACTTCATTAATTGAAAACTTAAAGAGTTGGAATCATATATAGAACCAGAAATTAATTGATTTGTTGAAATTGTTAGAAATATTCACAGGTCAAGAAATTCAGACTGTACAATAGAGAGTGATACATAGATTTGAAACCCTTTAAGAACTTGTCAAAACTGATAAGCAAGGAGAAGAAGTACATACAAAACACAATAGTAAAGACATAACATCACCAGTACCTCTCAGAGTCAGAGATGACTTGCCAAGAGTTTTAGTTACTTATCCTGCTACTATTTCTGAAAAGCTAACAAATAGTAAATACTCAAAAGTATATACATCGTGTAAATGGAAGCCTATACATATGACAGATCTAAAAAGTATTTAGAAAGCAATAGTGTCTTATGGCATACATTGACCATATACAAGGCAGTTGGTAAAGATATGAATTTCAAGAAATAAGGTTACTTTATATTATTGGCTTCAATTTTTTTCAGCTGTATTAGACCATGGTCCATAGCTACAAGAGAAGAGTTACAAGAGAGAAGAAGCTAAGGCCTTTGAACATCAAGGTAGAATTAGAGGTTTTGAGGCCTCTCAAGATCAAATTCTTGGTGGAGCATTGCTATGCTGATATGGTTAGTCAAGCTATATACAATGAACACATTTTGTCCCTATGCTATACAGCAGACTTGAATGCTTGGGACAAGATTCAAGAACTAGTAAATAAAGTTGAATTGTATTCTAAGGTTATACAAGGCCCAAGAGAAGCTTTTAGTAACTTTTTACAAAGATTAACTAAAGCTGTATAAAAAGGGGTAACAGATCCAGAAGCTAGACAAGTACTCATTGAATCTCTGGCTTTTGAAAATGCTAATTTAGAATGCAAAATGATACTTGGGCCCTTAAAGGTAAGATCAGCACCAACAGACAAATGAATTCTACACATAGCCAATGTTGAGTCCTTTGACTATAACACCGATGACTGGGTAGGAGAAGTGATTTCCAAAGGTATAAAATAACACCAAATACCAAATGTTTTATTGTTGGTAGAATAGATTATCTAAGAAGGAACCATAGACAGGGCATTCCTAGCTGAAGGATGCTGAAAAGAAATCCCACACTAGCTCAGAATTGAGAATAATAGATGGTTATTTATTTAGGCATAGACTCACAAATCAGAATCCTCTGCTGGAACGGAGAACAGAAACTGAATCCCGCTGCCGGAAGAGAGGCTGGATGCATGCTCTACATTGGCATAAATAGTATAAAAGGCCATGCCCCAGTGGCAGGTAGCTACTGGATGTAGGATTTCCTACAGCACCTCCCCGTTTTGTTTAAACAAGAGATTTCTATGCCTAATACAAAAATCATAAACAATAAGAACAAATATATTCAATAATTAAACAATCCTACTTATTTTAAGTCTTGTATAATAAATAATTTAGCCAAGTCATGAGAAGATAGTAACAACGACTATCTAGTCTTCAACACCATCAAAGATCCAAGAAGTGAAATAATATTACTTGAGTAAGCAGAAAGTGAAATCAAGCAACTCCCAAAAATGTACAAAAAAAATGACAAAGACAATTGGCTACCTGGGAAATCACCCAAAGTCTCATTTGCAATGTTAGAGCAACCAACTTTGGCTAAGGCCTAGCATAACTGAAAGACCATTTTCAGAGGCAGGAAAATTTTTCAAAACTGTCTTACCCTGTCTTGGCAAGATTTGACAGTCTGTTTTCCTTGTGTCCTGCTTATCTATTTCTGGATACCATGTACCTTGTCAGTGGTTGAGGCATGGGCAGTTCCTTGCCCAAAGGCTAATTGTGCCAAGAAGAAAACAAACTCTAAGTGGAGTGTCTTTGGTGTTCAACATTCTCTTGGGAAAAGATTGGTGCTGTCAGGAGCAATCATGTCTCACATCAACAGAATACTAAGTTATTTAAATGCCATATTCTACAAGTCTTTTGGTTGAAGATTACCTATCTATGCAGAATGCAATTTCTATGTATCTAAAGAACCTAATTAGTCTAACTATAAGTATGACAAACATAGATGATTATTGATCTAAAATTCTTAATACCTACATAACTTAAGGACTAAGACTTCATATTATAATATTATACAATAAACAACTGTGCAACAAATGAGGACAATGATCTCAAAATGTAAACATTGTATAAGTATCTTTATCAGAGGTAGAAATGTACATTGCAATATGATAAATATATCCTAAAAGTGTATCAATATGCAAAAAGGTTTTAAGCAGAGGTAGAAGCATGCATGCATACAATATGACAAAATAACTTTGCCTAGATATACAAATGTTGTAGACAAATATAGGAACATATTCAATATAATTTAACTTTGTATTAGTATATAAGAATCTATACCAGTATAAACTACCTATAAATAATAGTTCACAAGTATTCACTCTATTACTCACTATTATTACTATTATCTCATCCAATCCCCCTTTTTATTTCAAAGATATCCTTGATCCTACATAATTCTACCCCCAATTCCTAACCCTATACAAATTATAATCAACCCCTAAATGATGTCCCTAACCCTGAGGACAAACTTTGTTGGGAGAGGAGACATTGTCTTCTTGAATTACCTCCAGCTGTCATGGGGGTGATGTTCTTTCTATAGGATCCGGTGAAAGTAAAATGATGATTAAGTTCCAAGATTACTGTCTGGTATAATTGCAAATAGTCTGAGTGTTCAGTAGGGTTTTTCTGAGGTTCCTATTTGAAGTTCTGGCCAGAAAGTTGTAAAAAAGTGCACCATTTCAGCTAACTAAGTTAGAACCATCTTGAGCAGCTGGTACCCAAAATAGGTCTTATAGTAGAGCTATCAGCATCATGACATATCAAGCAGGGGCCCCATACTCTTCCTGTAAACTTCAAAGATTAATTCAGAAAAATTCATTGTTCATTGTGGAAAACTTAAACATTATTTATATAGACATATACAGACATACATATTCAATGAAAGTATGATCGAAACAAAAATAGGTATGAAGAAAGTAAATTTTTTTCCTAAATTCTTTTTCTTTCTGTCCCATATAATAGCTCCTGACATGAAACAGAAACTCTGAATTTTTATTTTAACATCATGCTTGGACTTAGAGAAGGACAGAGCCAGTGTCCAAATCCAAATTAACTTTGATTTTTAAGTGAATCACATTTAATATTTTTGCTTGTGTTTTTGAGATTCTTACCCTCAACTTACAAGTCAAAATTCTCTTCGCTTAGTGATCCTATCTGGATAATTATATTTTCCTCTTTATAATAGCTAGATGTCCAGGGTCGTTTGACCTTTTGAAGATGAGTATTTTCTGACAAAAACAGAACCCTGCCCCAAACCCTATGAGATTTCCTTACCACCTGTATTATTGTCACCCCTGTGAGTAAGCTGTCATTTCTCTTTCTCAAGAGGTTTCTCTTTTTCAAACCGAATCTTTATTAATTTTGATGGTATCCATAGTTTTTGCTCTCCTGTGGAAACAAGAGCAAAACACCTTCCCCAACATAGCACATCTGCTGGCTTCCATTATGAGGCCAACA
Organism: Ondatra zibethicus; assembly: GCA_004026605.1. NCBI lineage: Eukaryota > Metazoa > Chordata > Mammalia > Rodentia > Cricetidae > Ondatra > Ondatra zibethicus. The sequence goes on from PVIU01005829.1 coordinate 56,146, forward strand.
CAGCCTTGAAATATACTGGCTGATTTAATTCAGAAGACTTTTCTATTATCCAATGTCTCTTTGCTGCTGTTGTCCCTTTCTCATTAGCGTTAAGAAAATTCAAGTTCAATAAAACATTACATAATTTATTTCTGGGGGTATTTTCCACCTCTTTCTGTTTGTTTGGCATATTCTTTATAGTTCTATTTGATCTTTCTCTAACTTCCTGACTTGTAGGTTTGTGTGGTATACCTGTAATATGCTTAATATTATAATAAGGAAAATCTGTTTCATTTTCTTAGAGACATATGCTGGACCATTTTCTTTCTTTATTTCTGCAGGATTACCCATGATGGCCATAACTTATAAGAAATGTGTGATTAGTGAATCAGCTTTTTCTGAGCTTAAAGCAGTTGCCCACTGAAAACCTGAATAAGTGTCCCAACGGTGTGGTGTACATATTTTAATTTCCCAAATTCTGCAAAGTGAAACACATCCATCTGCCAGATTTCATTCCTTTGAGTACCCATTGGGTTAGTCCCTGTAGGTAGCTGTGTTTGGTTATAGAAAGAGCAAGTAGGATATCTCTTTATAATCTCTGTATCTTGTTGCCATGTAATAGAAAACACTTTCTTTAAAACTTTGCTATTGACATGAGGGTTATAATGAAATTGTGGGGCCTGCAATTCACTTCCAATCAATAATTGATCAATTTCTACATTACCTTGTGCTAGAGGACCTGGCAGGCCCACATGGAATCGGATGTTTGTTATGTATATAGGACAAAGCCTATTCCTGATTATGTCTTCCACCTGGATAAATAATAAAGTCAATACTGTATCATCTGGTATAAAGTCAGCAGTTTCAATATACAAGACAATTCTTTCTGCATATTGTGAATCAGTCACTATATTAAGAGTTTCTTTGAAATCTCTTAGCTCCATGAGTATAGCATATAATTCTGCCTTCTGGACAGAAGTATAAGGGCTTTGTTCCACCTTACTCAATTCGTCTGATTTGTAACCTGCCTTCCCTGATTTATTTGCATTAGTATAAAATGTATGGGCTCCAGTTATTGGAGTTTCATGTACAATTCGGGGAAGAATCGAAGAAGTTCTCTTTATAATGTTAAGTCTATTGCTTTTGGGATAATTGATATTAATTTTTCCAAAAAAAATAGCAGAAATACTTTGCCATGGCTCATTGTCTTCCCATAATTTTTTTATTTTATCAATAGTAAAGGGCACTATAATCTCTGCTGGGTCTATACCTGCTAACTGATGAAGTCTCAATTCACCTTTTTATAATTAATTCAGAGACTTTTTCCACATAAGTTTTTAATTTTTACTTGGTTTATGTACATTTCAATATGATAAATATATCCTAAAATTGTATCAATATACAAAAGTGTTTTAATCAGTGGTAGAAGCCTGCATGTATACAATATGATAAAATAACTTTGCCTAGGTATACAAATATGGTGGATGAAAATAGGAACATATTCAATATAATTTAAGTGTGTATCAATTTATAAGAATCTATACTAATGTAAATTGCCTATAAATAATAGCTCACATGTATTCACACTATTACTCACTATTATTACTTGCGTGAGTAAGCTCACACTAACCTATTATCCCATTCAATTTTTCATTTTTTAAAGAGATCTCTGAGCCTATAAAATTTCCCCCCAACCCCAACCCTATACCAATTGTAATCAACTCCTAAATGATAATCCCTAACCCTGAGGACAAACTTTGTTAGGAGAGAGGGCATCGTCTTCTAGAATTACTTTCAACTGTCATGAGGATGATGTGTTTTTCTATGGGATCTTATGAAAGTAAAATGATCATTAAGTTCCAAGATTAATATCTAGTAAAAATTCAAATAATCTCTGAGTATTTGGTAGGGTTTTTATGAGGTTCCTATTTAGAGTTCTGCCCAGAATACTGTAAAAAAAATGCATCATTTCAGCTAACCATCTTGAGCAACTGGTACCCAAAACAGGTCTTATAGTAGTGCTATCAGCATCATTACCTCATATCTACCAGGTGGAAGTATTGTTGTGGTGCTCCATATAATATTTCTTCTGGGAAAGACCCAAATAGAAGGCCCCAATCTTATGGATTATGCAGAAGATGTTGCAAAGGCCAACATTGGACCAATGGATGTAGATCAAAAAGAAGAAAAGAATGCAAACCATTACTATTGGGAAATTCCTTGAGAGTCCCTTGCAAGTCTCCAGGTCAAAAGCGGTCTAGTCATTCTGGGTCACTCTGGAGGACATCGGTCTCCAGGAAAATTAGAAAATCCAGTGCCTATGGTGAAAAACCATACTGCTCTGAATGATCGAATAACCGTGGAGTATTAATCAAAAATTCCAATAGAAAATAGAAAATTTATATTTTGGCAGACTTCTATAAATGATCAAAGACTAAAGCTGAAAGTACAAATAAATATTATTATAATTGAAAGATTATTAGACACAGTTGCACATGTGACTACTATTACTCCAGAATTTTGACACCTGAATTGGCCTCTTCAAGAGGTAGATGTGCAGTTGCTAGGACTTGGCACCATACCTTAGGTTCAACAAAGAAAAATGGCTCATTGTCTTCCCATAATTTTTTTATTTTATCAATAGTAAAAGGCAACTATTGGGTTGAATGTATAGGACCAGAAGGACAGAGAGGAAGACTGAGGCCATATGTGGCAAGTATAGCAGTGAATCTATGGAGTTGCCATGTGTTACAACAATGGAAAACCCAGATTAATATGCCTTCAGTCTCAGAAACTGATACCCCAACTCATGTTTCTGGGAAGGATGCTATAGGGTACTATTCAAAACAGTCACTGACCATTCAGGCTGTACAAAAACACTGAATAACAACTGACAAATTCTCAAAGTACCAACAGCCCTGCCTTTAAAATAGTTAGCTAAGAAACCTAAATGGGTTAAGCAATGCCATTTAACAAAAGATAAATTACAGAGTTTAGAACAGCTGGTACAGGAGTGACTAGATGCAAAGCACATTGAAGAATCAACCAGCCCTTGGAATTCTCCTGTATTTGTTGTTGAAAATAAATCTGTAAATTCAGAAAGGTAACAGATCTAAGTGCTTTTAGTAAGGTGATTCAGCCAATGGGCTCTCTATAATCTAGAATTCCTTTGCCTTCCCTATTGCCTAAATGATGACCTCTTATAGTTATTGATTTAAATATTGTTTCTTCACTATACATTTTGTGTATTGAAACTGCTGAATTTATACCAGGTGAAATAGAATGGACTTTATTATTTATTCAGCTACAAGATATAATCAGGAGTAGGCATCGTCCCATATATATAACACATATCTGATTACATATACATAACAAACATCTGATCCCATTTGGGTCTACCAGATCCTCTAGCACAAGGTAATGCAGAAATTGATCAGTTATTGACTGGAAATGTGCTGGATGCCTCAGAATTTCATTAAAAGACAGCATGTCAATAGCAAAGTTTTAAAATGAACTTTTCAAGCATGTGGCAACAAGCCAAGGAAATTGTAAGGAGATGTCCTACTTGTTCTTTATACAACTAAACATGACTACCTGTAGGAAGTAACCAAAAAGGTACTTAAAGGAATGAAATCTTGCAGATGGATGTGTTTCATTTTGTATAATTTGGAAAATTAAAATATATACACCACATCATTGACACTTATTCAGGTTGTCAATGGGAAACTTCTTTGAGTTTGGAAAAGGCTGATTTAGTAATCACACATTTGCTAAAATTTATGGTCATCCTGGTTATATCTGCACAAATAAAAACAGACAATGCTCCAGCAAATGTCTCTTGAAAATTAAGCAGTTTTTTGTTTATCATAATATAAAGTATATTTCAAGTGTATCAAACAATCCTACAGGTCAGACAGTTATAGACAGATCAAATTGAACTATAAAGAATACATTAAGTGAACAGAAATAAATAAATAAAATAGTTTCAGATTGGATTGCACGATGCTTTGTTAGTCTTGAATTTTCTTAATGCTAATGAGAAAGAAACAACAGCTGAAGAGATACTTCAGCCAATAGAAAAAACTTCTGAATTAAATTAGCTGGAGTACTTCAAGAAAATGTTGATCTCAGCATGGAAACCAGGAGACATGCTACACTAGGGAAGGGGTTTTGCTCTTGTTTCTACAGAAGAAGAAAATCTATAGACACAATCAAAGTTAATCAAGGTTTGGTTTGAAAAGGAGAAACATCTTTATAAAGAGAAATGACAGCTAACTCACAGAGGTGACAATCCTACTCATTGTAGGGAAACCTCACAAAGGTTGGGACTGGGTTCTGTTCTTGCCTTTTCAAGAAAATATTCATCTTTGAGAAATCAAGAGACCTTGTAAATCTAGATACTTAAAGAAGAAATAATAGGTATCCAGAAAGAATCACCAAGCAAAGTATGATTTATGATATAAATATTCTCTGTAGGATAACTCTCACTACTTAAACATACATATTTCCTTACTTCTCAATATAATGGCAATCCCAATTCACTTAAAAATCAAACCTGACTTTGGAGTTGGAATGTGAATCTCTTTCTTTAAATCAAATTATGTTTTTAAAAGAAAAATTCAGAGTCTTTATCTCACATCAGGAGAGCCATATGTTATGGGATAGAAGGAAAATACAAGCCTAGGGACTAAGGTTATCAAAATCCTGTTTTCAAAATTCTTCTTTTCCCCATACCCATTTTTGTCTCTATGGCACCTTTCTTTGAATATATGTCTATTAAAATTGAAACTTTCCATTTCGATATGAATAATGTTTAAGTTTTTCATAATGAACGATAAATTTTCATATAGTAATCTCTGAAGTCTCCAGGAAGAAGATGGGGCCCCACAACAATGATTCCACGTGGTTCATGTGATATCATTTAGCTGATAGCACCACTTAATGATCGACTTTGAACTACAATCTGCTTAGTACAATTCTGAGGTGGCTAACTGAGATAATCCTGCCTAACAGACCACTATAGCAGGACTTGAGACAAACATCAGACATTCCCATTATAGAAAGCCTGGACAACAAATGATAAACCTATCTCTGTCAGGACTTGACAATTAACCCAAAATATTTCTTTTCAGGATCCCCTAAAGATACTTTTACCACCAGACAGCAGAAAGTAAATTTAATAATACAACATCCACCCTCCCAAGAGGTGGGGTGGGTGGTATTTGGTCAGTCAATGAATTAGGAATATTTGTCACTATTTAGGGGTTTTGGTTACAAGTTATTATTGGTAATGATCAGGAAAAAAAATAAAGAAAATTAGATTGAAGGTTCTTGTTTTGAAAAGAAGAAATAGGGATATAGATGACAGGATAAAAGGGTAGGTTATTGAATCTACTCTGAAAAGAAAAAAGGATATAGATATGATAAGATAAAAAAGTAGATTATTGAATCTACTTTTAAAAAGCAACCAGTAGTTTTAACTGTTTTACATTGTCTTGGATTTTTGTATATTGTATTCAAATTTTGTATATTGATACAAATTTGTGATTAATTTTGTTAAAAGTTACTGTACCTGTTTCTAATCTTGTTCAATGTATTGTACCTACACAGTTTATTTGACAATATAATACAATTTTCTAGTTTCTGAAAGTTATTATTACCAACTGTTTATGAGAATAAGAAAGTCAAACAAAGAAATATCTTAGATAGACAGTTCATGTTCAAACACTTCAGAGATCAACAGAATGTGCCAATTAAGATGTTTTAATAACCTATGTTCCTTTTTTATAATAATGAGACCTGTCTGTTCTTGGTAGCACTAATCTACTTCAGAGAAGAAAATGGGCATCTAAGAAATTCCACATGGAGTTCATTTTCTTTATGGCAAAAGTAAATCACTGGGCAGGAAAATGCCTTTGCCTCAACTGTTGATAGTGTGCTGTCCTAATTGGACAAGCAAAACACAAAAGAATGTGACTGCCAAACATTATCAAAACAAGGAGAGACAGCCCTTCAGAATATCCTGTTTCAAAAAAAAAGTCTATTGGATATGGTAGGCCTGTAGGCCAAAGATAGATGTCCCAACTTTACAGAGAAACTTTGAGTGACTGTTCAGACAGTCAGCTGTTTCTGTCATTTCTCACATTTTTTTGAAGTTGCTTGCTTGCACTTCCTATTTACTCAGTTAATATTATTTCCTTCTTGGCTCTCTGAGGGAGTTGAAGACTAGATATTTATAGTTTTTCTTGTTTACCTGCTGCAGAAAGCAAGTTATGATAGTAAGAAAATTAGATACAAGACTTTGGATTCACCAAGACAATTGATGGAGCATTTTCTCTAAATTTGTCAAATGCAAATAGAATAGACATTGTTGATATAATTATTGCCTATACAAATTGCATATAGTTCTTGTATTTATTGTATATAGTTTTCTTATGTTATTTATAGCCTTTTTATTTTAGGCAAATGGGGAAATGTAGTGATATTTTATTTGGATTTTAATAAATAATGCTTGCCTGAAGATCAGAGAGTAAAAGAGCACCACTGGTAAGCCTCACGGAGCAGGCAGGGATGATACATGCCTTTAATCCCAGTAGCAACATTAGTCTGCTATAGAAACCAGATGGTAGTGGTGCACACCTTTAATCCCAGCCCTAGAGAGAAATGCAAAACAGGAGGAGACCTCACTCAGACATATAGTCAATCTGAGATTCTTAAAGGCAGGATTGCCTTTTCAGCCAATGGCTGGCTGTTTTGCTTTTCTGAACTTCAGTCTGTGTCTCTGGATTTTTATTAATCGAGCTAAAATTCCTTTCATGAAAAATATCATAGAGGCTCATGAAGGATGGGTTGTAACTGCAAAGCAGCCCCAGGCCACTCTGTTGCTCTCATGTGATGGACATCCCACATGTGACTTTATACCACTAGTGTCTATCACAAAGTTAATCTATACCAGGCTTCAGGGACCCCTTTGACTAGATGTTACCTTTCTCATATCTTGCCAATGGAGCAAAGGAGAAATTTACAGTTATGAGACATGCAGGTTTTCTGAATAGAAGCAGGTCAACTGTTAAGGTCTGTGATTTACCAGAAGTAGCAACATAGGTTGCTGAAGAGAATTCACTGGCTGATCTTGACAAACTTTATATAGAGACAAGAATGCTGCTCAGAATATTCACCTGTGGACAGAAATAATTTTTGCTATGGCTTTGTTTATCTCTCACATAATTTTTCATCAGTATAAGTGGATGTATCTCATAAATTCTGATACTATATACATTTAACATTATATAAATGCTTATTTTTTGAGATTATGATTATAACATTTTTCTTTTCCCTTTCTGTCCTTCAAACCCTTCAAACAGGCCAAGGCAGTTTCTTTATTCATTCACCAATAAAAGCAGCACATAGGCAGAAGGACCTCCCACAGAGAATGGAGTACAATTGGAATTTTAATTTTTTATTTCTTGTTTCTGTTACAGAAGTCTTCTTCAAATTCATGGCCTCTTTTCAGTGATATTACTAAGTATAACCTGCTCAGTCTGCATAATGTTACTTGTATTTATACTTTCAGTGATATTTAGCACTGGGCAACCAATTTTTACAGGTTTTACAGTCTTTTACAGTCTTTCTTCCCCTTCTTCTGCAATGTAAACAAATCTTTAGGTATGGGAGTATTTTGTAGTTATATTCATTGGAATGTATATTGAATGTGTAATCTGCATATTGAAGAGAAATATTGTGATAGGGCTGCTAGTTAGTTCCCGGCCACTTAGCCCCAAAATAATCACACAGAAACTGTATTAATTAAATCACTGCTTGGCCCATTAGCTCTAGTTTCTTATTGGCTAACTCTTACATATTAATATAACCCATTTCTATTCATCTGTGTACCGTCACGTCGTAGTGGTTTACTGGCAAAGTTCCAGCCAGCATCTGTCTCTGGCAGGGCTACATGGCTTCTCTCTGACTCTGCCTCCTTTCTACCAGCATTCAGTTTAGTTTTTCCTGCCTACCTAAGTTCTGCCCTATCAACAGGCCAAGGCAGTTTCTTTATTCATTCACCAATAAAAGCAGCACATAGGCAGAAGGACCTCCCACAGAGAATGGAGTACAATTGGAATTTTAATTTTTTATTTCTTGTTTCTGTTACAGAGCAAGTATATGTGGTGTGTGTATCCACATATGTGTATACATGTGTGTACATATGTATGTATGCATGTGTAGGTATATATGTGTGTATTATGTGTATGTGTATATATGTATGTGTATATGAGTTTTGTGTGTGTATGTGTGTGTTTGTGTGTGTTGTGTGTCTTCTCATGCTACTCTCACTATTAAAGATTGGAGCAAATGACTAACAGATACAATGTTGAAGCTAAAAGACCTATTCCTGACTTTCTGGGATGGTTACAATGACTTACTCAGATTAAAATGATAAAGTATTATATCAATCTATCCTATATTCAATCAAAAAGAAAAAACTTAAAATAATTCATAAATGTGGTCAGGTTTATATCAATTTACAAAATAAGTATTAAAACTACATAACAAGAATGTTTTGTAAAAGAATAAAAAAACCTCCATTGACACATTGAAGATATATCTTTTCCTGATGCAGAGTTAGGAAGCTCTAAGTGGCTGTCATAGGACTCTCATATTCTTTCTGCTTGTGTTCAGCAGCCTTCCAAATATCCAAATACTACAGAAAAAGAAAAAAAATGTTTCATGGTATAACAATGTAATCTTATTCAATATACTCTCTGGAGAGACAAAGACTAAATTAATAAAGAAACATTGTAAAAGATTGGAGCTTTACTTTTAAATTTGGCTAAATGATTTCTTTTTATTTTTAGCTCAAAGGTTTACCAGTGGTATCAAAATATAATTTGAAAATAGCTCTGTAAAAAAATATTTTTGTCTTACTTTTTCATGCAAGTTGTAACTGCTAGTGGTATTTTGTTATAGAAGAATTTAAAATATAACATTTAAAACATTTATAACATTTTGTTATAGAAGCATTTAAAATAAAAGTTAATGTCTCCTTTTTTCCTGCATAGGTCATTAAACTTTCAATCTCTTGCTTATTCTTCTAGAACTTTAAAATGCATAATTCATGCACATATTATTCTCGCTCGGTTTCCCTGCTCCCTGACTTCTGTTTCTGTGAACTCAGGAACTCCCACATGCTAGGCAAATATTCTACAGCTGAGCCACATGAAAGAAAATGAAAGAACACATTCTTATTATTCATTTTAGTACTCTGCTCATTTCTGTCACTTGTTAATTCCACTTATCACTGTAACAGAACATTAGCATACAAAAAGCAACCTCAGTGATTCCTACATTATATTTCTTGATAATTTTCTTTATGATAACTTATTTAATCAACCAACTTATATTGATCCTCAATCTTTTCCCATAATTTCTCCTTTAGCTGTCATAAAAAAGTCTCAGTGATTGCATCATATTTGTATATTAGCACTTTTGGATTTGCATAAATTTTCAGTAGGATAAATCTAAAACAGCCTTATTGGACCAAACTGTATATTTTTAAGTTCTTGATAAATATTTAAAGTTCACCTCTATAGCTTCCAAAAAAGTTTGATGCTGAAAAGTTGGATTTCATTACATCTTTTGTTTTGAATCAATTGTTTTGATTGGATTTGTATTTATCTAACTTGGAAATAACTGGGGGTTACTTTTACTTTCTTGCTACTTTCTGATGGTTTCTTCTACTGGTTTTCTCTGCTATCACCTTTGCTGAGTTTTAATAGAGCTGTTCACAGTTTGATATATTAGAAAGCTAATGCCACATTATAGAAACTAGTATTTTCTTTGTTAAATACCTTCCTTTGGTTGCCCAGGAACTTTTCAATACATAACCAACCATTTATTTATTTTTGTTTAGAGATGAGTGTGCTCATGAATGCCATTGAATATGTGTGGAGGTCACATGATGACTTTTAGGTTCTTCTACTATGTGAGTCCAGGTTATCAAACTCAGGTTATCAGGCTTGATCACAAATGTGTTTTATTAGTTTTTTAGAGCCATCTAGCCAGTCCATGAATGTTATTTAATTAATACTAATTAATATTTTTCACTATGAACTTAAAACACTTTAAAAATAGAATTATTTTAATTTTAAGAGTTCTTCTGTTGAGAATTCCATAGTGGGGATACCCACTTAAACAGCTTACCCGAGCTAATGGGAACTCACCAACAGGGAACTGGACAGGGAAGGAATAGGACCAAACTAGTCAATTGTAATGTGGGTGACAGTTGTATGGCTGGGGCAGAATGCAGGATGACTGGGAGTGAAAACAGGATTTATCCCCGCTGCTTGTACTGGCTTTTTGGAATCCATTCTCTTTGAAGGGATATCTTGTTCAGCCTAGATAAAGTAGGGAGAACCTTTGTTCTTCCTGAAAGCAATATGCCTTACCCTGTCTGAGGAGTGGATGGAGGATGGGGTGGGAGGGGGAAGTTGGAGGGAATGGGAGGAGGGGAAGGAGTGGGAACTGGGATTGATATGTAACATGAAAAAAGATAGTTTTTTTTAATAAAAGGAGAACTAAAAAATCAGGTGTTCAAAAAAGAGTTCTAAAAGGGATAGCAAACAGGTAAGTAAAACATTACATACACATATATTACTATATAGTGTTACTCTTATCACAATGTTGTGTTGTAAAAGAACCTTGGCATTTACACCTATTATCAAATGGTATTTCCCATAAGGTGGGTTCTCCTATAAAATACTAAGATAATAAAGGCTGTGGGTCCTACCAAACTTCAGGAAAACAAAATATAGAAGGATTAGATTTGTAGTACTATTCTTCAAGTGTTTGTTGTCTAACACTAAAATTCTGGTGTGTGTTTGTTGAGGGAACACAATCACTTTCTTGAAGGTATTTCCAAACTTTACATAGCAACATGAATGTGGCTCAGAGCAATGACCTGCTACCATGAAGAGTTTTTATCAAAGTGCTGTAGATTTTTCATGTGGTTTGTCATTAGTACAGAGATGCACATACTTCAGTAATCTCAAGATAAATGGAAAGTGAGAAAGATAAAGGTAAAATAAGAAATTAATAAAGGCATTTAGAAAAACAGACAGAAATTATGATCTGAAATTACTAATATTCAAAAGTTTCACAGTTATTTTATATTTGTTTTAGTCTTTCTTTTATTTGAACATTTAAAAATTTAATCAATGATTTAGGTCATAAGTCATTGAAAAGATGACTCAGTTCCTTTCACTAGAACACCAACTCAGAGTCTAATAGGCCTTGGATAAGAATCTATAAGACACATAAAAACAGAGTGGTGCTTGTGACATATTTTGTATGCTGCTCTATTCACTTATGATTAGCTGCCCAGTAAATATTGTAGTGATTTTAATGAGAATGGCTCCCAGAGGCCCATACAGTGCTTGGCCCCTAATTGGTAGAACGATTTTGAGAAAGATTAAGAGCTATGGCCTTGTTGGAGGAAATGTGTCAGTGGGTGTGGGCTTTGAGGTTTCATAAGTGCATTCCAAACCTAGTCAATATCTCTGCCTCCAACTTTGGTATACAATATAATCTCTCAACAACTGCTCCTGATCCATGTCTTCCTGTAAGGTGTCATGTTCCCCACTGTGATGGTCATAGACTCACCCTCTAAATCTGGACCCATTTAAATGCTTTCTTACGACATCGCTTCCCAGAAATAGAAAAGCAGCTACAACAGATATTAGGTCATATGAGATATCAATTTATTTATATAAAATATAACTGCTTACATTTCTATTGTATGGCTTATTACTGTAGTTGCTTGCTCCAGTTGACAGAACTTCCCTTAGCAGACCACATTCAAGTTGTCATACTGGAAACAATTAGAAATTTAGAAGTTTTCTCCACTTCAGATAAAGAGATAGCAATTAACTATGAACAGGTAAAGGCCTAGGGAACATCATGTTATGTTTCAGGCACAATGATATCTCTTGAATGGAGAGACAGTTATTGACTCCAGGTTAGTGGAGAGCTCCTATTTTAGAGAATTACCACATTGATTGAGAAGCATGTAATAAAACATTGAAATTTAATATCAAGAAGTATTTGAGAGAAAAATAAAGAAAATTATTATAAAAATATTGCAAGTATATGACAGTTGCTTGAAGAATCGCTTCTACATAAATCTATTTCCAACCTGGTTGGGGTAAATACACTTGCTACAGGTTGTGTTTAACTGTGATGACAAATTGGGCTTGGTGAGTCCAGTGATATTCCAAATGGCCAAAGCAGGGCTGATCATTTGTACTTTCTCATTTTGTTAGTACCATAGAAACTTTGCCTATTGTCCACAGGCTCTCCTTGGTGCTATTTCCATTCCCAGTCCCCCATAGAGCATGACGGTCCTTTAAGTTTTAACTGTTCCATACCTGTGGGTGATTCCAGAATACCAATGGCCCACATCCAAAATCCGCTAAAGTTTATCTTTAAGAAAATTATAAGTAATTAGTATGAAAGCACACCTCTCTCCTTAGCAATTACCTCAAGGAATCTAGGTACAGTTTAGTATTTTGACAATTACCAAGGAGCCTATTTCAAAATGAGAACCATTTAATCAGGCCCGTCTGAAAGTTTCCAGAAACCTTGCACATACTGGGAAAAAGAGTTCAGAGACTGAACATTGGAAAGTCTTGAACTTAAATAAGACATCACTTGCTTGAGGGGCTGTAATCAACTATGGCTTATGTATTTATTATAAAATCATGCATGAGGTAAATGAGCATTTATAGTAACAACTAAAAATAGCAATTGCTAATTTAAATTGACATAATCAACAGTTTATGTGACTTGCCCAAGAGGCAACATTATAACCTTAGATCCCTAAAAGTTAAATAGTAAATTTTAGTTGAGATAACAAAAAAAAATGTTTAAACTATGTCATCATTTCTTTTCCTTTCATAGTTTTAAAATATTGTTAGTAGTTGCCCAGGGTTATCTTTAATTATTGAACTAAAGGTATCTTCCTGTCTCCATTTCCCATGTAGGTAAGCTAGACATGTGATGCTGGGGCCACCTACCATTGTTTTGCAAGAAGCCAAACTAAGGTCAACTGTTGTATACCATTCCTCCTTCTCCCTGCCGCCTGACCCACATAGTGAGTGTACAGCCACCAGTGAGTTTGAATGCATTTGTCCAATTTTAGTGTTTTTCCAAATAAAACAAAACAAATTTTTTTCATTAGTGTACTTAAGGTCACATGCTTTAAAAAAATATAGTAGACCTTGTATTTTTCTTTTTTTAAATAAGTAAAATAGAACTTGATTTCAAATTTTAACTTTCAATTTTCAAATATTTAGCTTCCATTTAAACAAAGGTCATTTACAGTATAGAATAGACAGTGGGCTGAAGCTAAGGGTGCAGGGTTTGGGATTAGAATTACTGTATAAATTTTGACTTTATCAGTTCTTATACATAGGAGAACTATTTATTTTATTTTCAGTATTCAGATAATAAAATGAGTACAAAGTAGAGACAGAGAGGTTTTGAGAAGATTAAGTAAAAGTCAACATCAGCTCAGCTAATTTTAATTTTATCAAAATATGAATTGGCTTCTAAGAAAAATGATATCAGGATTTTGTCGAGGAATATCTTAAATCCATAAATAATTTTACCCTTATTTGCTGTTGGTGGGAATATGAACTGATGCAGACATTATGCAAACCAGTATGACAGTGTCTCAACAATCTAAAAGTAGAAGTGTCATATGCCCCAACGACTCCACTCCTGAGCAGATAATCCAAAGGACACAAATTCTTCTACAGAAACACTTGCTTATCCATGCTTGTTGCTTTCTTATTTACAAGAAACAAAAAATGGAATCAACCTAGATGTTCATCAAAAGACAAACAGATAATGAAATACAATACATAGACATAATGAAATTTTGTTCAAGCATAAAGATAAATAAAACTGAAAGTTGCAGGAAAATAAATGAAACTGGAAGTACCATGATGTGGGAAGTCCTTTTGTCTATGTGTTGCTTTTATTGGTTAATGAATAAATCTGCTCAGGCCAGTGGCTTAGCAGAACAGAGCTGGGGGAAAAACTATACTGAACACTGGGAGAAAGAAGGTGGAGTCAGGGAGGAGCCATGGGGCAGCAAGAGGGGAAAGATGTGAGCTGCTAGCTGGAACCTTGCTGGTAGGTTACAATCTTCGTGGTAAAATATAAAATAATAGAAATGGGTTAACCAAAGATATAAGAGCTAGCTAGCAATACACTTAAGTGATTAGCCAAGCAGTGATTTAAATAATATAGTTTCTGTAAGATTATTTTGGAAGTCTGGGCAGCCAGGAAAAGAACAAGTGGCCTCCCGATACAGTACCATATAATATGGGGTAGCCCTGGCCTAGAAAGACAAACATACATGGTCTCTCAAATATGCAGATCCTAGCTTTTAATTCTTACATCTGTTAATTTATGTGGGAGTGTGTGCAGAGGTCAAGAAAGTAGAAAGGAACGCAAAAGGAAGGGAGAAAACAGACTTAAAGGAAGAGGAGAGGAGAAGGTACTAGAACACATTCGATATGAAGGGGAAAAGGAAGATCCTGGCATGAAAGACTCAATCAGGGATGAGAAGACAGGGAGTTCCCAGAGAGAAAGTAGGGGCAAGTGTCCCAAATCAAGTATATATAAAAATGCCAGAAAGAAATCTGCTACTTCATAAAAATTTTTGAAATACTTAAAAATGTTATGAAGATTAAAAAATGAGAACCTATTCCCACCTTGTCTGATGGTCAAAGAGTTTGGAGGTTGCTCAAAATTGCTGACAACAAGTGTAGCTACACATCCTGACTGACATTTATCTAGATGACACGTGAAAGGCAGTCTCACGGTCACGTTTGTCTTCTGTAACACAGGGATGGGAAAGTGTTCTGAATGCTTTCCATGCTGCTGCTGAAAACAACCAACCCATAGATCAGAAAGGTAAGGAATTTGCTTTTGTGCTGTGTTAATACTACATTGTTGTGGTCCCTATTACTGAAGGAGTAGATGGCTTAGGAGATATGGAAAAAAGCAGTGATTATTACAAAAGTGGTGGGAACTGAACAACACAAACATGGTGCACACTCCATCTGCTTTGGAAGGTCGGACAAGAGGAGTGGTGGTTCTCTAATGTCTTATCACTGTATGGTAAGAATATTTTGTAAAAGAATAGAACCGCCGATGACACTCTGAGAATATGTTTTTTCCTTATATAGAGTTAGGATATTTTCAATGGCTGTCATGGGACTCTCGTTCTTTTCCTGGTTAGCATTCTTCCAAATATTCACACCAAACTGGAAAAAAATGAATGTTCCTTTATGAAGCAATGTCATTTTATTCTAAATGCTCTCTGGAGACATGGACACTAAATTAAAAAAGAACATGGCAATAGATCAGAGTTATACATTTATAGTTAATCTTTTTTTTTTTAGTACAAAGTTTATACCAGTGATATCGCACCATGATTAACAAACAAAAACCTGATTGAAAGGAAGGTGTTCATGATAAGTGGAGATTTAATATCTTTCCAGACTATGTTGATATTCTTGCTTCATTTCCTCTCAATATAAAGAATCACTGATTTATGTTTCAAGGTTTTATTCCTTAAAACACAATTTATTATTATTATTCATAGGTATGTGTGTGCCTGTGTGTTCATATGCACGTGAGTATAGTGCTCACAGAACCCAGAAAAGAGTGCCAGATCCCCTGGGATTATAGGCAGTTGGAAGCCACCTGATATGGGTGCTGGGAACCAAATTTAGTCCCTCTGGAAGTTCAGTTAGTGCTCTTAACTGTTGAGACATTCTCTATATCCCCTTTGCTCTTCTTTTGCTATTATTTCTTCAGACTGAAAAATATAAATGATGTCTAATTTCCCTTTTGGTAAGACTGAAGCATCAGCTTTAAGCAATTTTATTGTTCATAACAGGACAATATACCCAGATGGCATTAGAAAGGTAGTTTTATTGTAACATTTATCTGGAAATGCATTGAACACTGTTCAGACTGCCACTGAAAATAACCAACATACAAACAAAAGGCAAAGCAGTAGCTTTGTGAGGGTGTTATGAGGATATATTGCTGTGTTCTCTGTTACTGAAGGAGTGGCAATCTTAGATGTAAAAGAAGCAGTGGTCATTACAAAAGTGGTGGGAACTGAACAAGACAACCATAGTACACATTCATTCTGGCCTAAAAGGTAGGACAAGAGAAGTGGTGGTTTTTAAAATTTTTTCTTTCTAAATGTATTCTTAGCTTGCGCAACAACTGTGTGATCACGCTTCTCCTTTGAGAGCCATCTTGTCATCTGATCTATACTATTCCCTTTGTAAGAATCGGGTATTACATAGATCTCCACATGCATAACGCTTCGTTTTTGCAAAATCAAAAGGAACTTTGATTAATATAAAATGAGAAAGTACAAATCAGCATGAAGGACACAATAGCAATCATGAACTCTGAATGAGTGCACCACCATTCTTACCTTCTAGTTAGTCACTGATACTTAAACTGATTGATCCAAAGAAGATTTACAACAGTTTGGTAAATATCAAAGTATACATAAAATGGAGGAGAAATCATGAAGACATTGCCAGTAGGGCTAAGATGGCGCACTGCAGCTGGAGCACCCTCAGTGCTTGAAGAGTCAGACTGCACAAGCATCTGAGCTAAGATGGTGCACTGCAGCTGGAGCACCCTCAGTGCTTGAAGAGTCAGACTGCACAAGCACCTGAGCTAAGATGGCGCACTGCAGCTGGAGCACCCTCAGTGATTGAAGAGTCAGACTGCACAAGCACCTGAGCTAAGATGGCGCACTGCAGCTGGAGCACCGCAGTGATTGAAGAGTCACACTGCACAAGCACCTGAGCTAAGATGGTGCACTGCAGCTGGAGCACCTCAGTGATTGTCAGACTGCACAAGCACCTGAGCATTTTCCTGCCTATGGGAAGAAAGCTTTACCAGTGCCAGCGGATTCGAGACATCGACTCTGACTCAAGACGCTATTTCATCTTTGAAATATTTAGACTTAAACTTCTAAACAAAATTCTAAATTTACTAGCCTGTCTGTTAGACTCTTTGGCCTACTGAGGAACTGAGCAAATAAAACCAAAACAAAAGTAAACTCTTCTTAATTGACCTATAAAAGTAATCTAAAATAAGCAATCACACAACATTTTATTTAGTTTTCATATGCCAAGGAGCGTTCTCCCATATGAACATCTGATGAGAAATGAAAAAGTGTTACTTTAATGTAATATCCATTTGGCATACCAATGACTGTTCTAAACTCACTTTTTTTCTTTATTTTTTTCAACTCTCAAAACTGGCATTAAAGGAACAATGCTTTAATGATATCTGAAATATTTATGATTCTTTATGGGGAACCATAACATAATTATGTATTTTAGAACAATGGTAAGCCAGTTGTATTTATTTGTCAAATTGAATATTACTTTAGATTTTTGTAGACAGTAATGAGTTAAAGCAGTGTTAGATAGTAATTCATTAAAAAGTTGTTTTTTAAGGAGCTAATATTCAGACCATGAATGCAATAGAAATTGTACACATAGGTAAATAAATATACAATAGAAATTAAACACAGCTTACTTTGGTTTATGAGAGCTTTAGTGCACTGCTTTAATATGTGAGATGAAATACAGGCCGTGTCACCCAATGACTTCAGGTAATTTTAAGAATACCCTTTAAACTATTTTGAAGAAAAGTGATAATGCTTTCCAGCAGTGAGGCATTGAAATGCCAATGTATCCATCTTGCAAAATAGCAAGCGATCAAAACATTCCAAAAGGGCTCAAGGAGTAGATGCTTGGATCTCCCTTGGAAAGAGAAATGGGATAGATTTCTTGGGTGGACTGGAGTTGGATGAGGATGGTAACAGGAGTGATGGAGGGCGGTACCAGAGGAGAGGACTGGAAAAGTAGGGCATTTGGGGCATGAGGAAAAAACCTATTGCAATTTAAACCCTCAGGGATCTACAAGGGTGACCCTAGCTAAGAATCCTAGCAATAGGAGATATGTAATCTAATCTGGCAATCTCCTGTAACCAGGCAATATTTTCAGTGAAGGGATTGGGATATTTACCTAGCCTTATAACCTTCAACCTACAATTGTCCTGCCTACAAGAATTGCTGGGGCAAAGCAACTGCAGAAATTCTGGGAGAAGTCAAACAATGAATGGTCTAGCCTGAGACCCATGCCACCAGAGGGAGCCAGCCTCTGACATTGCCTAGAGCACCAGGATTCAGAAGATGGATAGCCCAGAAACCTTGGAAGGATAAAACTGAACACGCTGGCAAAAAAAAAAAAAAAAGTCAATGTAATGATGCTTACTGATATTCTGCTATGCTCATAGATTGGAGCCTAGTCCAGTTGTCATCAGTGAGGCTTCACCCAGCAACTGAAGAAAACAGGTGCAAAGGCAGAGCTTGGGGGAATCCTAAGGAAAGGAGGAAGCGACAGAGGGTTCAAGGATACAACAAGGAAGCCCTCAGAATCAACTAACCTGTGTTCATAAAGTTTCACAGAGACTGCATGGGACTACCCTAGGCCCTAGTACATATGTGACAGTTGTGTAGCTTGATCTTCTTGTGGAACTTCTAACAGTGAGAGCAGAGGCTGGCTCTGATTCTGCTGCCTGTTGCTGGGACCCTTTCCTCCTACCAGGTTGCCTAGTCTAGTGTTAATAGGAGAGAAGGTGCCTCTCATTGCAGCTTGATACACCATGTTTGGTTGGCATCCATGGGAGGCCTGCCCTTTTCTGAATAGAAACAAAGGAGTGGATCAGGATGGGGGATGAGGGAGGGAGGCAGGCAGATGGGGATATGGGAGTGAGTGGAAGAAGAGGAGGGAGGGGAAACTATGGTTGGGATGTAAATAAAATTAATAATAGTAATAATAACTCATTAAAAACTAATAAAACACTTCTAAACAGATCTTCATTATTTTCCTTGTGTTTATTGTTTTGCCTCATTATGTACTTTGAAGTCAACTTTTTTTTAATTATGGCAATAGTTACATTTAAACAAAACAGTTTAAGTTTTTAGCTTGCTTGGAAAATTCTTTGATATTCACCAGCTGAGATTAAGCAACAAAAGAACTAGATTCAGCGGTAATCATGAGGCATGAAGACTGGAGTCTGCACTTGGCAGCCTAAAAAAATGCAAATGAAGGAGAGGTTAAATTTCTGATCATAGTACAAGGTTGGATATAAAATAGAACACCTTTTGCCTGTTTTCTTGAAAAGTACACAGTGAGAACACAGAGCAGACTAATGGGTGGTGGTGAAACTGATTCAGATTCCTTCTCAGCTAAATGTTCACCCTAGCTTTGGCAAGTAGCAGTTTCCATTTCCTTTCCATTGTCCCTCAAACAGAACACAGATAAGTTATTGTGAGTCCCTGCAGCACAAATGCACATGAACACATAAATACAGCCTGACTCCAAAGTAGAAAGGCAAAAGGAGAGAGCTGTGTGATTCATAAATTAGTTTATTCTTTGAGCAATTATCCAGATTAAGACAGAGAAAAGACTGCAATAGTGGCGGAATGACACTCTTGAGTTGAGACTGTAAAACAGAACTAGAAATCAAGACACCATGAAGGGATCAAAGAAGGATGCTGTTCAAGTTGACAAGGTTGTAGACTTAAAATTTAAAGTCATGACACTTTAGCCAGTGCTGACACCTCCACATCTGGGTTACTGCCTGGACCATGAGATGCATTATAGGAACTATCATTCATAATTTGGGGATGGATATTTATACCCATCACTAGAAACTGAATGCTTATCCAGAGTAGACAATATAGCAGCAGAACTAGAGAGTTTTGAAGATTCCAAATATGGACTGCCTAACAGAGTAATTATTAAAAATTAAATTATTAAAATTATTAAAAATTATTACTTACTAAAAATTAAAAAGCGACCTTAAGAGCAGAGAAATAGGTTGAGTTGCTGAACAAAGCCCCTTTCCCATCACAGAGCTAGTGCAGAGGCCTTCCCCTCTCTCTAGCCCCTTTGTTTCCCCGCTGAGAGGCGATGGATGGGGCATTTATAGCTGGGAAAACACTATGGCATGCGTGGCAAGTAGTTTTTTGTTTTTCTTGCTTGTTTGTTTGTTTGAAAACCCAGGAAATGGGAGGAAAGCTAACACCTTCACCAAGGAGCCTCTCCAGAGGCAGCTACTAGGAGAATCATTTGGAGCTGAAGTATCTTCTAAAGGTGACACAAGTGGCTGGAAGGTTATAAAAGGGGTGGGGGAGGCTTCTTGCCTTCTTCACTGTCACTTTCTCTTCCTGTAATTAAACTAAATATAGTTAACTTCCTGCATATTATTGTAGGGGACAGAAGGGATGTGTGGCTTATGGGATATTGAGACTCAATGAGGGGATAGCAAACAAGAAGTCAATATTCAGGTCTCTAATACTTGTTCAAAGACAGTAAGAAAAGAAAGCCGTTGGGGAAAATTGGCTGGAGCCTGCAGTCCACAGCTGGCTGGCTGTTCAGGCAAAGAACTGAAAAATGCGATGCTAAATGAAGAGGAGTGGAGGGCCCAGAAATGGACCTTTACTAAAATTTCACCTCAACTGCAGATGTGCAAAGGCCAAGCTTGCAGCAGTTGCATTTAGTGTCTGTGCTGCTCCATCTCTGTCAGTGAACCAAAGGGCTTCTGGAAATACTTCAGAGGGCCTAATTTTGTCCCGGGTACTTCCAGGATCTGATGCCAAGGACCCACTGGTAGTTTGCAGAGAGCTAAGGAAGAGGAGAAGCATATCTGAGAAACAGGGGACAAGGATGAAGCTTCCCTTAACTTTACCTAAAAGTAGCATAACTTTCACATGGCAGTCCTGTGTCCACACAAGCTTTAGGTTACAGTTTAGATTCACTTGGGTGGAGGAGAAAATTTGCTGGCTTGTTTCTTAAAGATTACAAGTTGGAGTAAACTTCAAAGAAACGCACACCATCCTTGAAGTCCCTCTTCTGCTCTGAGGAAGGTGACCAGTTCTAGGGAGTGTACTCAAAGAAATGTGCTGGAGCCCTTCAGTTCCCAGGACCCTTGCAATCAAGTTGCTTCCTGCCAGCGATCCTTCCAAGGTGGGAGGATATCGGCTTGGACTCACCCACGCGGTGTCCAGCTCCGGGCTTTTCTCAAGTCTCTGTCCCTTAGATGCTCTCCATCCACCCTCAGCACTGCCTGCTGCCTGCGAGGTGGAGCTGAGAGCTGTATGCAGCCCTGTCAGGTCTCTGTCACTCACCGCTGCCTGGGATTCAGGCTGCCTGCAGCTGGAATCTAAGCCGAGACAGTTCAAATTTTACAGCAAAGGGGCGTTGCCGCTCCCTTGTTTCTGAGGCTGGATTTGCCTTCCCTCTAAGCCCGCCCCTAGTAAATATTTGGTAGATTCTGACCAAGAAAACAATGACGCCACTGTCCCTCAGTGTCACTTACCAGTTGCAGGCTCTCCTGGCCTGGAACCCAGCATCCCGAGAGAGGATCCTGAAGAGGGAGGGAGCTGGGTGAGCTCAAACAACATTATAAAAATTCTTTCTTTTCTTTTGTTTTCTTGTTTCTTTTTTCCTCCACCCATTCCCTTCTTTCTATAGGAAGAATCAGGGCACTTCCTTGTCTTTTATGGTACTAAACCAAATTTGACAGAGCCTCTGTGGGTCATAGATGGTATGAATTAATTCCAGGGTAGCACAAAATAAAAGGGTGGATTTTCATCTATTTTATATGTTCATTGAGTTTCACTTGTTAAAATTATTGTTATGAGTGTATTGAAAAGTCACTAACGTCACACTTAATGTTGAATGACCACTGATTTGTGCCTAAGATCAGGAACAAGACAAGGACCCTTGTTCTCTCAACTTGTACCCAATCTTGTACTCAGGGAAAAAAAGGAATTTTAAATTCTACAGACAAAAAAAGAAACTCAAGCTTTTTCTATTTGTAGTTGACACAATTTTGTGTTTAAAAAGCTCTAAGGTATCAATCAAGCCATCAGAGCTAAGAAAGAGTTGAACAAAGTGTCTCCAAATGCAATCATTATAGAAAAAAGCTTTTGTATTCTAAAAAAACTAGCAACGAACAAACAAAAATTAAAATTGGGCATTGTAACTCAAGTGTGTAATCTTAGCATTCAGAATGCTGAGTGAGGCAAGTTTGAGGGTGTTCCAGGCCAGCACTGTCTAGAGAGTGTAACTCTGGTTCAATCCCACTTCGTATAAAATTAAATTAAGACAACAATCTCATTTACCTTTAGTCAAGAGAATAAGAATGCTTAGGAATCAACTTTTTTTTTCAGTAAGAATTGGCCTGATGTGTAGAGTGGATTTGATATTTGTAAGTATATGGATATTTGTAAGCAGAAATGAGTAAGTAGAAAATAAATGGAGTGGAATAGACTAGAAATACAATGTAAAGAACACATAAAAATGAAATCAGTTGGCACTAGAAACTTCAAGGGATAGTAAAGTCAATCAGAGAAGGCACTAGAACCTGGGAGAGTGCATTAAGCTAATTAGGAGAGGCAGCTGCTGGAGTTTATGCTCTGACATCTCCTTGGCTAACGTGTATGCAGTGGTGGTGGTTGTGGTGGTAGTATGTGTGTGTGTGGTGTAGTATGATAGTGAGATGGTGTACATGTGATGGGTATGTTATATGATGTAATAGGTTATGTATGTGATGTGGTGTGATATGTCGGTATGTTATGAGTGTGTGTGTAGTGTGTGGTAGAAGGTATGTGTCTGTGTGTGGTGTGGTAGGTGGTAAGACTTTTTACTATGTTTTTCTCTGGGAGGGAATGGTGAGTTTTGCTTCAGATTGCTGGAAAGTTGTTAAAGGGTTTCAATGGCTTTTAAAGACTTGCCACATTTTCAAGATTAATGTGAATAGAAATGAAACCCAAAGTTGTGTGGAAGCCAGAACGCTGGCATCAGGAACGTGATGAAGGGATGGAAGCTGCAGAAACCCAAATTCCAAGAGGCTGAGCTGTGGAGAGACAATGTGATGCAATCAGGGGACACAATGTTCTGAATGTAAATGCAGAGAAGCATAAACAGAGAGGGGTTAGAAAGCAGGTAATAAGAACAGAGCAAGCAAAGGATTATGAAAAAGTGGAGGAGGCCAAGAGGAGAGGGTAAATGTCCTAGGATAAAAAGCACAGTTGGAGTATGTTGCCTAGGACATGAGGGTGTGAGGGAGTAGTTCTTTGGAGATAGTAGTTTGAGAAAACTAGAAGGTAATAATATGCTTGGTGTGGGACATTCACTGGAAAAGTCTGCTCAGACATGGGTTTAAGCCAATAGAAGGTCTTTATTATTTGGCCAATGACTGCATTGGGTGTTCAGGATACCAATGTAGCACTGAGCCTTTCTCAGGGTAAGCATTTAAACACAAACACCATATTCTGGGTTTACATACTTGATTAACATACTTCAGTTAACAAGAACAGTTAGACAGAAGCAGAACTACAGAAGGCAAAAACAAGGTTAGCATATTTAGAAACTTTCCCAGAACTATGACCTTTGGTGGATTAGTCCTTTGTTTTAGTCTTGGGAGGTAGTATTGTCTGCATGCTGAATTTTATGACCTGAATAGAGTCAGTTGTGCTAAGGTCTGGGGGTCTACTAAGGTCTGGGGCCATGTTACATTCTGAAGTTTTCAAGAATATACATACATAAACATATTTATGTATATATTCATATATAAACATATATATGTATATACACATATATACATATATGAATCTTGGAATGATTCTCTCCTACAGTTTGATTTTCAAACTTAATATATCTTATAAAATTATGCATGTATGTTATCTTGTGTGTGACATTCCCCCTCTTCACTGAAAATATTTTTATTTAGGCCATACCTTCCTGTGAATATTGCTTTCACTTGTCCTTCCTGTATTATTTATTTGAAAGATATTTACTGGACATCTTTATAGTTGGTGCTGTGCTAAGTCATGGAAAGAGAGGTAGTTTTGTAGTAGGGGTGGGTTAGAGGAGTAGCCTGGAAATGCCAGAGTAATCCAAGCACAGGTTTGTGGGTTAGAGGAGAAACAGGATATAATCCTGTGTCTTTCCCAGGAATCCACTTAGGTGTTTTTCAGCTTCTGTGCTCCATGGTGTTTTTTTATTTTTTTATTTTTAAATTTGCTTCTGGTTTTCCAAGAATCTGGTTTCTGGAATAAAGTTTGCTTCTGGTTTATTAGACTTTGGTGGTCTGTCCCAACCTTTGCATGTCCCCCTGGCCCCAACATTTTGGTGGTTCCTATGGGGAAGTGGAAACCTGGTTTTGAGGGGACACCCAGTCTCTGGTTCTTGGCAAACTTTTTTATTCTGTTTTTACCAATTGTTTCTGGTTCTGGTTTCTTTTGTCCAGACAGTCTGGAGGCTCAGGAAGATCCATCGAATGCACTTCTAATCTCAGAACTGGAGGAAAATAGGGCAGGCTCTTAGTCCTCCTCTGGCCTTTTGGAAATGGTATGAGATCATTAGACCCTAAGCACGGTGTTTCCTTTTTTGTGTCTGCTGGTCTTGGTTTTGTTTTCTTGTTGTTCTGTTTGTTGTCAGTCTTCTTGTTGTGGTCCTGTGTGAAGTAATTTCCATCATGGAAAAAGCTTCTTTCAAACCTAAGTCCCCCCTGGACCTTGCCCTTTCTCTTTCAGGATTTCAGGGAGGCTGCAGCATCTGCAGCCCCCTGTGAAGCCAGAGCTCCCACTGCTCCCTGGCAGAGCACTTCTCCCACCCCTCTTCCTCTACCTCCCCAGCTTCCTTCTTTGGAGCTGAGTTCATTTGGCTCTGAAGCTGAGCCCATTTGGCACTCATTCAGGGAAGCCACAGGTGATGGGTAGTGGGCTGGTGTCTCCTGCTCTCCCCCTCCACACTTTGGGACCTCCTGATAAGGAAGGGAGTCCTTGCCTGGTTTATTTCCTCTTTCAAATAGTGATCTGTATAACTGGAAACTTCAGACTCCTTCCTTTACTGAGAAACCCCAAGTGCTAATAGATCGCCTAGATACTGTCCTCTTTACACATTCCCCAACCTGGGGGGTGGATTGACAGCAATTGCTCCAGATAATATTCAGCACTGAAGAAAGAGATAAAATTCAGTGAAAATACTGTAAGCAGGTTCCAGGATGAGATGTTGACCCACTAATGTTGAGGCAGTCATTAACGAGATGGTCTCCAAGCACCTACTTGACTGCCCACCGATCTGTCTAAGGCTGCTGAAAACCAAATGGCAGTCAGCCTGGCTGTTAACTGAGCAGCCCCAGAAAGTAAGAGGAAGCTTCAGCAACTCAAAGGACTTAAAATTAAAAATCTGACTAAATTGATTACCGTAGTCACTAAGGTTTATAACAACAGAGAAACAGCTGAGGATACGCCAGCTCGGGGACTGGCAAAAGTCAGCGGCAGATAAGAGCTGGGGACCTGATGGGCAGAGGGAACACAGACTGTCCCAAATAGCCAACGGGCAATGCCCACAAAGGAACAAGGGACAAAAAGTCCTGGAATGGGGTTTAAGCCTCCCCTTAAGCCTTAGGTAACCCTAAAAGTGGCAGGGCAACCTGTTGATTTCCTAGTGGACATAGGTGCTCACCTTTCAATGTTAAAAACTCCACTGGGGCCTCTATCAGACAAACAAATGTGAGTTCAAGGGGATGCAAGGACTGCTCTGCAACCATGGACCACAAAACAGATGGTAAAATTGGAAAGGAAAAAAGTTATACATTCCTTCATAGTTATCTCTAAATGCCCTTACTCCCTCCTGGAAAGAGAATTATTGGTTAAGATAAAAGGCCAAATTCATTTCACTGGGAAGGGGGTGATGATCTCCCCATGGCCTGAAGTCTATGCCTTATGCCTAGATCTGAAAGAATACAAATTCTTCTAACAGACTCTCACTTTAGAGGTATCTCCTCTAATGGCGCAACTCCAGCAGGTAATAAAACTAACAGACTTTCAACTTAAAAACTTTACAAAAGTTGGTGACTTTGCCAATTTATGTTTTAATTTTATTTTCTGTGGAATGATTAAGAGGATCAGGTTTCTCCATTATAGTTCTGCTCCCTAAGTATTTTCTGCTATATTTCTCACATTGGTTCAGTTTTGGAAGGTGGCCCCTTCTTTCACTGCCAACCATATTATTCACAATAATTCTTTATCCATGCTATTAAGCCAAGTAGGATAGTGGTTGGGTGTCTGGGCACCTTAATGATGTCATTGTTTTCACCATTTTTGTTTCAAGTCAGTTGTTTGCTTATCAGCATGCATTCTTAGATAGCTTCAGCAACCTGTGCTCTGTTTATTTAGAGGAAGCTCTGGCAAACAAAGTTTATTTAGAATTTTTACCTTGACTCCACAGTATAAATTCTTTAAGCCATTTCTTTTGGTTTTGCGTTCTTAACATAAATTATATATGCATTTTAAAAACATAAACATTGAGGAACTCTCACTTCTGGAGATGGAGAGATGATTTTCTTTAAGGCTGTGGCTCCAGTGAATGCCCCACCCCCAGAAGTATATGGACAAGACAAATTGGAGTCAATGAGAGAGAGACAAGAAGTTGGTAGACATGGTGGTAGGGGCAGATCTAAAAGAAATTAACAGATGAATTGAAATGAATAAGATAAAATTACATTGTAGGAAATTCTAAAACAAGTAATAAAAGTTTTTTTTATGAAAAGAAAAAGTAAACAATATACTTATGTGCTGGCCCTAGGCTGCTATCAGCTGTCATATTCTCAGTACATATCTAATGTATTTTTCATCTTAGAGTTGTTCACAAAGATTGCCCTCATAGACTGGTATGTTTGGCTAGGTTGAAAAGAACTATCAACTGAATAACTCCGTAAAGGATGAAAATTGGGTCAATATAGAAATTAAGAAAGAAATTAAAGACTTTCTAGAATTGAATGAAAATGAATACATAACATACCCAAGCTTATGTGACACAATTAAGTAGTTATAAAAAGCAAGTTCATAGCACTAAGTGATTATGTGTAAAAACTGGAGCGATCTCATGCTCGCAATTCAACCGCATACCCAAAAGCTCTAGAACAGTTGATTCTCAACCTCCCATGGTATGACATTTTAATATAGTTCCTCATGTAATGGTAAGCTCCAACCATAAAATTATTTTGCTACAACTTTCTAACTCTAATTTTGATTTTTTTTTTTTTTGGTTTTTCGAGACAGGGTTTCTCTGCAGCTTTGGAGCCAGTCCTAGAACTAGCTCTTGTAGACCAGGCTGATCTCAAACTCACAGAGATCCACCTGCCTCTGCCTCCCGAGTGCTGGGATTAAAGACGTGCGCCACCACCTCCCGGCTTAATTTTGATATTTTTATAAATCATAAAAATATGATATTTGATATATGACTCCAATAGGGTCATGTCTCACAGGATGGGAAGCACTGCTTTAGAACTAAAATGGGAAACCACACCTAAAAGGAATAGACAGCAAAAAGTAACAAAACTCAGAACTTAAATCAACAGACTAGAAAAAACCAAACAAAAAACCTATTACAATATAATATGAGAAAAATCATTGAAACAAGGGTAGGGTCTTTGAGAAAAATCAATAATACTGGCAAACCCTCATCTAAGTTAACTAAAAAGCTAAGAAAGATTATCCAAATTGACAAAATCAGAAATGAAAAGGAAGACATACAGCAGATATGAAGGAAATACAAAGAATCATAAGGACATATTTTAAAATCATATAGCCCACAAAACAGGTAAATCTAAAATAAGTGGATAATTTCCTCAATAAAACCATTCATCAAAGTTGAATTAAGATCACATAAACAGGGGCTGGAGAGATGGCTCAGAGGATAAGAGCACTGGCTACTCTTCCAGAGGTACTGAGTTCAATTCCCAGTAACCACATGGTGACTCACACCCATCTATGATGAAATCTGGTGCTCTCTTCTGGTGAGCAGGCATACATGCAGGCAGAATGCTATATACATAATAAATAAATAAATCTTTAGAAAAAAGATCACATAAACAGTTGAAACCGACCGATAGCCTCTAGTGAAAGAGAAGTAGTCATTAGATAGGACAGTGGTAGTGCACACCTTTAGTCTCAGCACTTGGGAGGCAGAGACCGATGTATCTCTGAGTTCATGGCCAACCTGGTCTACAGAGTGATTTATAGGTCTTCCAGGACTACACAGAGAAACCCTGTCTTGAAATACCAAAAGATAAATAAACAAATAAATAAAAGTTCAGGATAGATGGTTTTAGCACAGAATTCTACTCTACTCAGTTTTCAAAGAAGAGTTAATGCTGCCAGTACTCCACAAATTATTTCACAAAATACAAACAGAAGAAACATTGTCAAATTCATTTTATGAGGCCATAGCTAATGTTAAGTTGGGAGCGTAGGCCCCAGCCCCTCGCATCTATCCCAGCCCCCAAGCCTTAGAGTTATATTGATCTGGACTCCAAATCCCAGCAGGCCAGGTGTAACACCCAATTCTGTTTTACCCTCTTGGTACAGTTTGCGCACCACTGTACCGTACATGAGGCAGGCAAAGGCCTGGAGATTGAAACAACACACAAGAGACCTGGAAAGGAGATCAGCCAAATGCTGTTTATTCAACTTTGGGAAGATCCTTAAGTACCTAGCTGCTGCACAAGGAATTCCCCCCGAGGCAGGTGGGAAATTGCCACACTCAAGATGGAGTAAACAATGCCCTACAGCTAATCACCAGGTTGGGCAGAGGGAGCACAAACACGAACAAAATGTTTCAGCTGCCTGACCAGAAACTGTCGTCAAGTAACTCCAGGAGCAGTGGGCAGACCCAGGCCCCCCCTTTTATATAAATTATATGACTAGGCCTGTCTTAGGTGGCATTGGACGTCAGGCAATAACCCTTACACATCATGGGAAAGCGTCCAGGTCAAAACACATTTCCTGTCTTAGGTTGGGCAGCTCCCCAAAAACCTTTCCCGTCATCAGCTCACTAGTCACCCATCACTGAGTTCAGCCAGATTCATGCTGAAAGATCCTCCGGGGCAATAGCTAAGATGACTTGCCAAGTGGCAATATTGACCTGAGCTTGCCTTTGGCTCTGGCACCATGAAATCATGAAGATGATGCTCCAGCACATATAAGCACTCCTTAAGGAGGCCATGCCTGCTTAATCCTAATTAGTCTGCCCAAATTGGAGCCCTTTAAGTAAGGTCTCAGTGCTGGTGGGAGGAACCCTGGTATGGTTAACTAGAATAATCTCAAGAGCCATTTGTAAATTGTGCACTCCAGCGTCTGTGAATAAAAGCAGTAAGCCTTTTACTGTATAACCTAGCAGTGGTCTTTAACCAAAACCAATAGTAAAATTAACTGCAATATTCAATCGTAAATTTAGCTCAATTTGAGTGGCCAAGGCAACCTGCCCTGATAAGGTATCCATTGTGCTAGCAGAAGCAACTGGCTGACTAAGGGAAAATCCAGCAGCCATAGCCACACTGGCAGCCACAGCATTGGCTGCCAATATCATGGGATAGGTTGATAGGTAGAGGAACAATCCTTGGCACTCGGACCACCACAGCCAGCTCCTCAGGATTCCAGCAACTCTTCAGTTGACAAGCCAGTGTCTATTTGATCTATTGGCTCTGTCCTGTCTTCAGGCTTCTGGACAGGAAAATCCACAGCACACACCAGACGCTCAGATACCCATTGGACTGTCAGCACAGGATCTGGACCATACCAGGTGCCATCTGCTAGATTCTTCCATTTGACATGAGGCATCCCGGAAGAAACTGGCCGCCAATGCCGGTCGGCAGCGGTACGAGAATGAGTGTCAACAGTCAAAAAATTTAAAATGTATAAAATAAAAGACAAATGGTCTCTTGGGATGGAACCATAATCCCCCTTTTCTGTTTTATGCAAATAGGCTTTTGTTTTATGCAAATAGGCTTTGAGCGTACGATGTGCTCGCTCCACTATAGCTTGTCCTTGAGGATTATAGGGTATTCCTGTTTTATGGGAAATGGAGAACTCAGAGCAAAAATTAGCACAGCCAGTGCTGGTGTAGGCTGGCCCACTCATGATTTGAATATGGCACACTTTGCTTGCTGTAAAGAGGCTTCTTAGTTTCATGGGATTCCTTTGAAATTGTTGTTCTTAATGCCTGTGCTATCAAGGTCCTGGTCACAAAGTCCTTTCCTGTGCCTTTAAGTTGAAACATATTCTGCTCTTCTCTATCTTACTCAGGTCTGTGTGGAGGTTCTTGATCCATTCAGAGTTGAGTATTGTTCAAGGTGAGCAATGAGGTTCTAGTTTCATGCTTTGGCATGTGGCTATAAATTTGGCTAGCACCATTATTTCAGACTTTGTCTTTCCTCCAATGTGTGTTGTTGGTATTTTGTTAAAAATTAGGTGACTATAAGAGAATGGCTTTGTGTATGGATCTTCAGTTCTATTCTATTGATTACCTCATGTGATTTTATATCAATACTATGCTGTTTTTTTTTTTTACAATGTCTCTATGGTGATACATCCAGCCAGTGATATGTCAAGACATTCTTTTACTGTTTAGGATTGTTTTGACTATTTTGACTATATGTATTCACATGAAACTTAAGATTTTATTTTTAATTTCTGTAAAGAATTGTCTTGGAAATTTGATTGTGATTGTACTGAGTCAGCAAATTGTTTTTGGTAGGTGGATATTTCCACAAAACTAATGCTAGCATTCCTTAAACAGGACCATCTATGCGGGAGTTACACCAACCTCCATGGGATGGCCCATCCTGCATTAACCAATAACTAAGAAAATGCCCCTGCAGACTTAACCTACAGGCAAATATGATGGAGGAATTGTCTCAATTGAGGGTCTCTTCTCTATTCCTAGATGACCTGAGCTTAAGCCAAGTTTGTAAAAACAAAAATAAAAACTAACCATTACAATGATCTATGCATAGTAATTTATGAAGAAAGAGAGCTTTTGGCAAGAGTCAAAGAAACATATTCACTTGATTTTAAACTGCATGCTTCTTCAAGTGCTACATGAGGCTTTTCCCTTTTGATAATAAGATTTTCATATGCAATAAGAAATAGAAGTTTATTAGACAGAATGCATCTCCCGTCTGTTAGGGTTAGTCCAATTACAACAATGCTGGTAACTTTCTGTATTATCATTTAAATGAGAAAATGCTTTTAGAAGGGATTATAGGTAGATACATTACCTTTCATTAATCACAGAATTAATATTTTGAGATTAAACAGTAGAAGTATACTTAAGAAAACAGTGGTATTAATAGAGATACATTGATCATAGCTGAAAGTCCATAGTGCCAGGCTATAAGCAATAGGAATGCTTTTCTTTTTTTCAAAGAAAAGCTTGTGATGTTAATTAATATCCAAGAGGAGCAGACATATGGATTACTCACTGCTTTACAGAAACTATCTTAACTGTAAAACATTAGTACTTTCCTTTTAAAGTCACACTGGAAAAAATGTTTGCCTTTCACGGACAAGTCTTTATCTGTATCACTTCTCCTTGTTAATAAATCTAATCACATTCTCAAGACAATAATTGTTTTCTATTTTAGCTACATATTTCAGCCTAGAGTGAGAAAGGGAAAACTCCAGAGAGAACAATTTTTAGGTTTTCAATTTATCCATTTTAAATAAAAGATGTGTGGCTCAGCCAAAGAACCAGGTAGAGTTGTAACTGGTTATACAGGACACTCTAAAATACCTTGATATCTCTAGTGAGGTTGCAACAGCTTCCACTACTTTCTTCATTGAATGTCAAAATGTATTGCAAAAGAGATACTTCCATTACAATTCATTGTTTTGGGATTAGGAAAAGGTCTCCAAAGAATATCTTGCTACATATTTTTGCTCAATCTTACAGGAACTTATGGAAGAGATAGGCATGTTGGATAATGTACAATGGGCTGTTGGGACATGGTGAGTGCTCTTATGCTAGTTCATGCATCCTTCTTCCTAACTTTACACTGTGGTATCCCAGGAGACTTGCACAAATCCCTGGACCTCTCCTTTTAGAATGGTGATGGTGGCTTCTTCTAGAATAATAGAGCCCTTTTCCATTCTTTGTGCCCAAGGAGCTGAGATGATAGATGACCAAAAGTCACTAACATTACTCCAAGCCAATGGCTTTCAAATTTATTGTCTCATTCTCAAGAAGAATAAAGTAATATGAACAAGGTGCCAATAGAGCACAATAGATTATTAAAGAAAAGTAAGAACTCTTGAAAATGAAACAGGTTCCAAGGATGAATATGGATGTGCTATAATATGATCTTGATTTTGACTGAGGAAGTCTGTATGGAGATTGATCACTTTTGAGTGTATCATTGGCCAATCCAATAAAGTTTTCAACTGCTTTGAATATGCTTTCTTGGCCCAACAAGAACCATATTCACATATGTCATAGCTCATTACACACCATGGATGAGCCCTATTCTTACTGCCTTGGGGAGCTAATTCCTCCCTCGATAGAATCATAGAGCATTAGTTCCGTCTCTGCTAACTCACAAACCACTCCATCCAGAAAAGTAGGTAGTCTGAGTACACCTCACCTTCATTTCCTCCAGACCTAATCCCCAAGTATCTTCTCGAGCTCTTCAACAGAACACCTGTTGAAGCCTTCTCTCACCACTGCCCCATTTCTTGTGGATCCCACAGACCTTCCTCTGCTAACTTTCCTCCCCTATTACGTGTTTTATCCCAGCCCCCAAATCTACTAGTCACTCTCTGCTACCCACAGGCAACTCCTAACAGGGAAACAGATAGAATAACTGCAAATTTTAACCTCTTCTTCTCTTCCTTCAGATTCAATTCCTACCTTTCCCTCCATCTCATCTTCAGCTCTATATCTGACCTTCTGGGGCAAGCTCTTCTCTTTCTCTGTCCCCATTCTGAGGAAACTAAATAAGCTGATTCTGGTGCAAAACTCTGTCTTCCTCCCCATGAACCCTCTTAGGCCCCTAGCCTATTCCCCATTATTAAGCATCAGATTCCAATACACACAATATTATTTGACCAAAAACCTTCAGTGGGCACATCTATCAGGTTCTCAGAAAATTTCCTGTTTGGAAACACACAGCCACCATACCTCTTAAAACCAAGAAAGGAAACAAAACAAGAAACTGAACACCCAATCAACAAAGACAAGACCAGATATCTTCACATAGAATAATAATTTTCTCAATCCAGGATGCCCAGATACTGGCATAATGCTAGAATCAAAATCAACCAGACCAATATGTCTCTAGCAGAGCCTAGCAACCCTACCACAGCAGGCCCTGGGTATGCCCACATAGCTGAGGCACAAGAAAAAGACCTTTTAACAACCTCTATGGATATGATAGAGGTCTTTAAAGAGGAAATTATAAACCTTTCAAATAAAACTATGAAAACAAAAACAGTGGAAAGAAATAAATAAAACCATTCAAAACTAAAAGTGCAAATAGAATCAATAAAGAAAATCCAAACTTCAGGAAATAAAAAATTAAGGAACTCAAACAGGAAACAAAAAGGCAAGCATTACCAACAGATTGCAAGATATGGAAGCAAGAATTTCTGGCATTGAAGACACCATAGAAGAGATCGATATATTGATTAAAGAAGATGTAAAATCTAAATACTCCTAGAGCAGACCACCCAGAAAATCTGGGATATCAAGAAAAGACCAAATCTAAGAACAAATAGGAATAGAGGAATGAAAAGAAATCCAGATAAAACGCCTAGATAATATTTTCCACAAAATCATAGAAGAAATTTTTCTTAACCTAATAAAAGGACAAGAAATATAAAAACACCAAGTAGACATCATCAGAAAAGAAAGTCCACTCAACATATAATAATCAGAACACTAAACATATAGAATAAAAAATATTAAAAGCTGCAAGGAAAAGACCAAATAACATATACAGCCAGAATTTTTAGAATTATATCAAATTTCTCAATGGAGACTCTAAATCCCAGATGTACTAGAAACTCTAAGAAACCACAGATGCCAGTCCATACTACTATACCCAGCAAAACTAATAATTGATTGTGACTAATGGAAAAAAGAAAACATTCCATGATTGTCTTTGCTTGGGTTTCTATTGCTGTGAAAAGACACACATGACCATGGCAATTCTGGAAAAGGAAAACATCTAATTGGGACTGACTTACACTTCAGAGGTTTAGCTCATTATTGTCATGGTGGAAAACATGCTGACATGTAGGCAGACATGGTGCTGAAGAGATTGCTTAGAGTTCTACATCTTGATCTGTGGGCAGCAGAAGGAGACTGCTCATCATAGTGGGCAAAATTTTGGCATATAAGACCTCAAGGTCAGCCCCCACAGTGATGCACTTTTGCAAAAAAGTCCACACTTATTTCAATCAGACAACAGCTGCTAATAGTGCTACTCCCTATGAGTCACATATTCAAACACATGAGTCTATGAGTCCATACCTATTCAAACCAAATTTAAGCAATATCTACCTTTAAATCCAACCCTGCAGAATGGTGGTAAAAAGGAAACTAAAGGCTAAAGAGGTTAACTACAATCATGAAAAGACAGGAATAAATAATCTCAGACAATTAGATGAGAAATACACACAAACACACAAACACACCACCACCACCACCACTACCACTACCACCATGACTAACAAAAAAAAAAAAACAATAGGAATCAACAATCATTGACATCTCTCAAGACCAATGGTCTCCATTCCCCATTAAAAACATACAGTGTACTAAAATGGGTGACCAAACAGGGTCCATCTTTCTATATCATCCCAGAAACACACCTCAATATCAAGGATAGACAATGCCTCATAATAAAGGCTTGGAAAAAGATACTCTAAACAAATGGACCTAAAAAACAAACTGATGTAGCCATTTTAATTCCTCACAAAATAGACTTCAAACCAAAATTAACCAGAAAAGTGATAAGGAGGGACACTGAAAGAAAACTGCACCAAGATGATAGCAATTCTTAACATCAATGTCTAAAAGAAAAGAGCACCATCCCACCCCAGCTTGCCCCGGGCACCCCTTTCCATCTGTGGGGGTCCTAGCTTCCCCAAACAGCCTGCTTCTGGGCTGAGGCTTTGGGAGAAGGGTGAGCGCAGGGCTACAGGGGTCCCCTTGTCCCATAGAGAGGAGTAGAGCTGGCAACTTTTACCAAGACCGCCCTTTTGACTGGGAGGTCATGGGCCAGCAAGGGGCCTTGATCCAGTGCTGACGGATACTTCCGGACAGAGGGACCAAGCCACTGAGACTCTCCTGACCACATTCAAAGGAAGAGATGGGCAGGCACCAATCCAAGTATTCCTCGAACAACCTGAAAAGCAACATAATAACACCAGAATCCAGCGAATATGCAACAGGAAAACCAGAGCAACCTAATCCAGAAGAAGTAGAAGAAATCGACTTTAAACGTAACATTATAAAAGTGATAGAGACCTTTAAAGAAGAGGTGAAAAACTCCTTTAAAGAAAGGGATGAGAACACTAACAAAAAGTTAGACGAAATGAATAAATTCCTCAAAGATACCCAAGAAAACCAAGAAAAAGCAATCAAACAGGTAATGGAAACAGTTCAAAACTTGAAAACTGAAATGGAGGCAATGAAGAAAACATAATCCGAGAGATGGTGGGATATGGAAAATCTGGATAAACGAACAGGAACCACAGAGACAAGTATAACCAACAGAATACAAGAGATAGAAGAAAGAATCTCAGACGCTGAAGATACGATAGAGAAAATAAACTCAGTGATCGAAGAAAACAACAAATTCAACAAATTTGTAACACAAAACATCCAGGAAATATGGGACACCATGAAAAGACCAAACTTAAGAATAATAAGGGTGGAAGAAGGAGAAGAATTCAAGCTCAAAGGCCCAGAAAATATATTCACCAAAATTATTGAAGAAAACTTTCCCAACCTAAAGAAGGATATTCCTATGAAGGTTCAAGAAGCATACAGAACACCAAATAGGCTGGATCAAAAAAAATCCCCTCCATATAATAATCAAAACACAAAACATACAGAATAAAGAGAGAATATTAAGAGCTACAAAGGAAAAAGGTCAAGTAACATGTAAGGGTAAACCTATCAGAATTACACCTGACTTCTCTATAGAAACCATGAAAGCCAGAAGGTTTTGGATAGATGTGCTGCAGAAACTAAGAGACCATGGATGCAAGCCCAGACTACTATACCCAGCAAAGCTTTCTTTCACCATCGATGGAGAAAACAAAATATTCCAGGATAAAAACAAACTTAGGCAATATATAGCCACAAACCCAGCCTTACATAAAGGACCAGAAGGTAAACCACAACTAAAGGAAGCAAAGAACACCCATAATAACACAGACATCTAACAACCCTCCACCAGCACAAATCAAAGAAGGGAGACACACAAACCCTACCACCAAAAAGAAAATAACCAGAGTTAACAACCACTGGTCATTAATAACGCTTAATATCAATGGATTCAACTTACCTATAAAAAGGCACAGGTTAAGAGAATGGATTAAAAAACAGGATCCAACATTCTGCTGTTTACAAGAAACACACCTCAATCACAATGACAGACATTATCTCAGAGTAAAGGGTTGGAAAAGGTTTTTCAATCAAATGGCCCTAAGAAACAAGCATGTGTGGCTATACTAATATCTAACAAAATTGACTTCAAACTAAAATCAATCAGAAGAGATGGAGATGGACACTTCATACTTACAACAGAAAAAATTCATCAAGATGAAGTCTCAATCCTGAATATCTATGCCCCTAATATAAAGGCACCCACATATATAAAAGAAACATTACTAGAACTCAAAGCACACATCAAACCCCACACACTAATAGTAGGAGATTTCAACACTCCTCTCTCACCAATGAACAGGTCAACCAGACATAAACTTCAAGAAATATGAGAACTAACAGATGTAATGAATCAACTGGACTTAATAGACATCTATAGAACATTCCACCCAAACGGGAAAGAATATACCTTCTTCTCAGCATCTCATGGAACCTTCTCGAAAATTGATCACATACTCGGTAACAAAGCATACATCCACAGATACAAAAGAGTTGGAGTAACCACATACGTCTTATTGAATCACCATGGAGGAAGTTAGAATGTAACAACAATTCCACCCCCAGAAAGCATACAAACTCATGGAAACTAAACAGTCAACTACTGAGCCAATCCTGGGTCAAGGAAGAAATAAAGAAAGAAATTAAAGTCTTCCTTGAATTCAATGAAAATAAAGAAACAACATATACTAACCTATGGGACACTATGAAAGCAGTGCTAAGAGGAAAGGTCATAACACATAGTGCCCACATAAAGAAAACGGAGAAAGCACACATTAGTGACTTAACAGCACACCTAAAAGCTCTAGAGAAAAAAAGAAGCAGACTCACCTAGAAGGAGTAGAAGATTGGAAATAATCAAACTGAGGGCTGAAATCAACAAAATAAAGACACAGAAAACAATCCAAAGAATCAATGAAACAAAGAGCTGGTTCCTTGAGAAAATCAACAAGATTGACAAACCCTTATCCAAACTAATCAAAAGGCAGAGAGAGAACACTGAAATTAACATGATCAGAAATGAAAAGGGGGACATAACAACAGACACTGAGGAAATTCAAAGAATCATTAGGTCTTACTACGAAAGCCTATATGCCACAAAATTGGAAAATGTAAAAGAAATGGACAGTTTTTTAGATAAATACCACATACCGAAATTAAATCAAGACCAGGTGAACAATTTAAATAGACCTATAAGTCGCGAGGAAATAGAAGCTGTCATCAAAAACCTCCCAACCAAAAAAAATCCAGGACCAGATGGTTTTAATGCAGAATTCTACCAGAACTTCCAAGAAGAGCTAATATCAATACTCCTTAATGTGTTTCACATAATAGAAACAGAAGGGTCATTGCCAAACTCTTTTTATGAAGCTACAGTTACCCTGATACCAAAACCACACAAAGATGGAACCAAGAAAGAGAATTATAGACCAATCTCCCTCATGAACATTGATGCAAAAATTCTCAATAAAATACTGGCAAACCGAATCCAAGAACACATCAAAAATTCATCCATTATGATCAAGTAGGCTTCATCCCAGAGATGCAGGGCTGGTTCAACATATGAAAATCTATCAATGTAATCCATCATGAAAATGAACTGAAAGATAAAAAACCATATGATCATTTCATTAGATGCTGAAAAAGCATTTGACAAAATTCAACACCCCTTTATGATAAAGGTCTTGGAGAGAGTAGGGATACAAGGATCATGTCTAAATATAATAAAAGCAATATGTAGCAAGCTGACAGCTAACATCAAATTAAAAGGAGAGAAACTCAAAGCCATTCCACTAAAATCTGGAACAAGACAAAGCTGTCCACTCTCTCCATATCTCTTTAATATAGTGCTTGTAGTCATAGCAATAGCTATAAGACAAAAGAAGGAGAACATGGGGATTCGAATTGGAAAGGAAGAAGGCAAACTTCCATTATTTGCAGATGATATGATAGTGTAAATAAGTCACCCCAAAAACTCCTCCAAAGAACTTCTACAGCTGATAAATACCTTCAGTGAAGTGGTAGGATACAAGATCAACTAAAAAAAAAATCAGTAGCCCTCCTATACACAAAGGATAAAGAAACAGAGAGGGAAATCAGAGAAACATCACCTTTCATGATAGCCACAAATAGCATAAAGTATCTTGGGGTAACACTAACCAAGGAAGTGAAAGATCTATCTGACAAGAACTTTAAGACCTTGAAGAAAGAAATCAAAGAGGATACCAGAAAATGGAAGGATCTCCCATGCTCCTAGATTGGTAGGATCAATATAGTAAAAATGGCAATTCTACCAAAGGCAATCTATAGATTCAATGCAATCCCCATCAAAATCCCAACAAAATACTTCATAGACCTTGAGAGAACAATAACTAACTTTATATGGAAAAACAAAAAGTCCAGGATAGCAAAAACAATTCTATACAATAAAGGAACCTCCGGAGGCATTACCATCCCTGACTTCAAACTCTATTACAGAGCTACAGTAATGAAAACACCTTGGTACTGGCATAAAAACAGAGACGTTGACCAATGGAATTGAATCAAAGACCCAGATATTTATCCACAAACCTATGAACACCTCATATTTGACAAAGAGGCTAAAATTATACAATGGAAGAATGAAAGCATCTTTAACAAATGGTGCTGGCATAACTGGATGTCAACCTGTAGGAGAATGAAATTAGACCCATATCTATCACCATGCACAAAACTCAAGTCCAAATGGATTAAAGACCTCAATATAAATCTGACCACACTGAACCTGATAGAAGAGAAAGTGGGAAGTAGCCTGCAATACATGGGCACAGGAGACCACTTCCTATGTAAAATCCCAGTGGCTGAGACAATAAGAGCAACAATGAACAAATGAGACCTCTTGAAACTGAGAAGCTTCTGTAAAGCAAAAGACACAGTCATTAAGACAAAAAGGCATCCTACTGAATGGGAGAAGATCTTCACTAACCCCACATCATAAAAAGGTCTGATTTCCAAAATATACAAAGAACTCAGGAAACTAGACATTAAAATTCTATATACTGTAATTGAAAAATGGGGTAATGATCTGAACAGAGAATTCTCAACAGAAGTTCGAATGGCCAAAAGATTCTTAAGGTCATGTTCAACTACCTTAGCCATCAGGGAAATGCAAATCAAAACAACTTTGCGATACCATCTTACACCTGTCAGAATGGCTAAAATCAAAACCACCAATGATTGCCTATGCTGGAGAGTATGTGGAGTAAGGGGAACTCTCATCCATTCCTGGTGGGAATGCAAACTTGTGTAACCACTTTGGAAATCAGTGTGGTGGTTTCTCAGGAAATTAGGAGTCAACCTACCTCAGGATCCAGCAATACCACTCTTGGGAATATACCCAAGAGATGTCCAATCATACTACAAAAGCTTTTGTGCAACTAAGTTCATAGCAGCATTATTTGTAATAGCCAGAACCTGGAAAAAACCTAGGTGCCCCTCAATGGAAGAATGGATAAAGAAAGTGTGGAAAATATACACATTAGAATACTACTCAGCAGTAAAAAACAATGACATCTTGAATTTTGCATGCAAATGGATGGAATATAGAAAACGCTATTTTGAGTAAGGTAACTCAAACCCAAAAAGACAATTATAATATGTACTCACTCATTAGTGGACTCTAGCCATAAACAGAGAACACTATCTTATAGCTCACAAGCCTAGAGAAGCCAAATAGCAAGGTGAACCCAAAGAAAAACAAAATAGATCCTCCTGGAAACTGGAAGCAAACAAGATTGCCAGGCAAAAGTTGGAAGCGTGGGGGCTGGGATAGAGGTACACAGAAGAATATGCATTGTTTTCTACAACTTGAGAACATTCTCCAAAATTCACCAATACTCTGACAAAAAGCAAGGCTCAACTGACAACAAGAAAATTGCATCCTATGTTAATAGATGAGAGATATAGAAACAACTAGAGAACCAACAGAAAGCTTAAAAACTGATGAAAATCGTGCAACTCTCTACCAAATAAAAAATATGTCAACATATAAATAAAGAAATAAATTAAAGATTATCTAGAATTGAATTAAAATGAATATACAGCATAGTTAAACTTTTGGAACTCAATGAAAGTGGTTCTAAGGGGCAAGTTCATAGAACTAAGTGCACTCCTAAAAATACCGGAGAAATCTTATACTAGCAATTTAAAGTTCTAGAACAAAAAGTAGTAATCACACCAAATAGGAGTAGATATCAATAATCCAACTCAGGAATAAAATCAATAAAATAGAAATAAAAGCCACAATACAAAGAATCAATAGAACAAAGAGTTGGTTCTTTGGAAAAATCAATAAGATTGACAAACCCATATTCAAATTAACTAAAAGGGGTAATAATATCAAAATTATCAGAATCAGAAATAAAATGGAGATATAACGAGAGACACTGAGGAAATCTAGAGAATCATAGGACATACTTACACTTTAGATCTCTAAAGTCCAACAAATTGGAAAAATCTTAAAGAAAGGATAATTTTTATAGTAGGTACCACTTATCAAATTAAATCAAGATTTAAACATACGTATAATCTCCATTGAAAAAGAAGCAGTCAGTAAAGTCTCACAACAACAACAACAAGCCCAGGGCCAGATGGTTTTAGTACATAATTCTACCAGATTTTTGAAAAGAATTAATACTTATGCTCCTCAAATTATTCCACAACATAAGATGGGAAGAAACATTGCTCAATTCAATTTATGTGGTTACAAGTATTCTGGTATCCAAACCACATATAAACCCATTAAAACACAACAATTGCAGACCAGTTTCCCTCATGAACACGGATGCAAAAATACTCAATAAAATACTTACAAACTGAATCCAAAAGTACATTTAAAAGGTCACCAACCATGATCAAGTAGGCTTCATCCCAGAGATACAGGGATGATTCGACATATGAAAATCTGTCAATGTAATCCATTATATAAAAAAACTGAAAGAAAAAATGATCATCTCATTAGACACAGAAAAGACCTTAAATACATCCCAACACCCTTTCATGATAAAAATCCTAAATATTTTTGGGAAATAAGGGACACACCTCAGCATAATAAATGCAGATTATAGCAAGTCCATATCTAGCACCATCTTAAATGGAGAAAAATTCAAAGAAATTTCCCTAAAATCAGGATCAAGAAAATTCTGTCCTCTCCCTCCATATCTATTCTATATAGGACTTGAAATCTTTGCTAGGCAACTCAAGGAGGTCAAAGGGATATGAATTATAAAGCAAGAAATAAAAGAAAGTTTACTTGAAGATGATATGATAGTATATTTAAGTGACCTGAAAAATTCAACCAGGAAAATTCTATAGATGATAAACAATTTTAACAAGCAAGCT
This sequence comes from Ondatra zibethicus, assembly GCA_004026605.1. Classification (NCBI taxonomy): domain Eukaryota; kingdom Metazoa; phylum Chordata; class Mammalia; order Rodentia; family Cricetidae; genus Ondatra; species Ondatra zibethicus. The sequence continues at coordinate 98,152 of PVIU01005829.1, forward strand.
GGACATAAAATTAACACCCCAAATCAGTAGCATTCCTAAATAAAATGACAAATGATCTGAGAAAGAAATTAGGGGACCAGCATATTTCACAATAACCTCAAATCATATAAAATATTTAGGGGTCACTCTAAACAAGCAAGTGAAAGAATTGTATATAAAATCTGAAAGTCTTTGAAGAAGGAAATTGAAGAGGAAGGATATCAGAAGATGGGAAGACATCCCATGGTCATGGATCAGTTGGCATAACAATAAAAACAGCCATCCCTCTAACAGCAATATTCAATTTCAGTGCAATCCTCATCAAAATTCCGACATAATTCTTCATAGACCTTGAAAGGATAAATTTCAGTTTCAACTGGAAACACACAGAAACCAAAACAAAACAGAACAAAACAGCAACAAAAATATGATTGCTAAAAGAAAATAAAACCCCAAACAATAAAATAACTGTTGCAGTTCTTACCTTTCTTTATTTCAAATTGTACTAAAAAGCTAAAGAAATAAAAATACCCTGGGATTAGCATAAGAATAGTCATTGATCAATGGAATTGAGTTGAAGAACCAGATGTAAATCCACACATCTATGAACACATGATTTTTGGTAAAGAAACCAGAGATGCGTAATTCAAGAAAAGATGCTTATCAAACTGGATGTCTGCATCCAGAAGAATACAAATAGACCCATATTTATCACCTTGCACAAAACTCAATTTCTAGCGTGAGAGGTCCTTTTGTTTATGTGTTGCTTTTTTTAGTTAATGAATAAAGAACTTCTCTGAGCCTATGACAAGGGCAGACCAGAACTAGGTGGGGAAAGCTAAGCTGTATTCTGGGAGAAAGAGAGCAGAGTCAGAAAGACGCCATGATCCTCTAGAGACAGATGCTGAAAATTTAAGCCACAGCCACATGGTGATACACAGATTAATAGAAATGGGTTAAATTAAAATAAAAGTTAGCCAATAAAAAGCTAGAGCTAATGGGCCAAGCAGTGATTTAATTAATACAGTTTCTGTGGGATTATTTCAGGTCTAAAATAGCTAGGTGGCCAGGAACCAATAAGCATCCTCCCACTGCATTTGGCACCTAATGTAGGGCTAAATTCATTTAAAATCTTTTTAAAAAGCTTTTAAGCTTTAAAACCTAAAAAGACCTCTAAGCATGAAATTTTTTTTTTTTTTTTTTTTTGGCTAACAATGTGCTACAGGTCCCTTAAAGGAGGTTTTCCTAATTCACTGGTAACAACAACAAAAAAAGCCATGTTTTTTTTTTAAAAGGCAGCATTCTGTGCCATGCTGTCAGCACAAACTCAAGGTGTAAAATGGCATTTGTGGGCCTGGGTGTTTGTGTGACCACTCTGGGTTGGGAGAAAAGTAGCTGAGAGCAGATTAGTGCCCCTTTCCTGGGCAGGCAGCAGGATCAGGACTGCTAGACATGCACAAAGACACACACAAAAATATTTCCAGACCATGCAGTGCACTACAGGACATATTTATCTATTTATTTCTCAAATAAAAAGGGTTTATGTGCTGCACACTCATTCTCAGAGATAAAGTGCTAAGTGTGGCTGCTTCCTGGTGGCCCCAGAGCTGACAGTGATGGTACCTCTACCATTTTAAAAGGGAGGAGAGGTGGAACCAACATCCAGAGCAGCTACAACCAAGTTGCCTACCATTTAAAAAGATCTTCAAAACAGTAAAAAAAATACAAATAACACAATAAAGACAAATTCAAACATAAAAAAGCTCTAAATGGGTCAAACATTAAATAAATATACACAGGCTGACAAAAAAAGAACAGAGAGTAAAAAAAAGTAAATAATTAAAAAAAAAGGTTTTAAAGAGACAGAGTACAGAAAGTCATAGATTAAAAGGAACAGAACAAATAAAAAGGAATAAAGCCACATAAAGTTTTGCTATACACAGAGGGTCTGGATTATGTATATTATTATGTTTTCTTTAAATTTTTGACTGTAAGAGCTAAGTATAGAGAAATGTTTCATTGTATGGGCTGCTAAGCTAAACCAACATATATATTATAAAGATATCTTGACTTCAAAATTTGAGTCTAAGGGTATGTTGTTTTAGAAAAGAGGTTCTTCTTTTGTTTCCATGGAGGATGAGAACCTGTGGATTCATTCCAGGCTAATGTGGTTTGATAGACCATGACCCCCTGAGAGGTCTCTGTGAACACCCTCAAAAAATTACTTCACCCAATAAACAGCAGGAAAAAGTTTGGACAGAACTGTGCCCATATTCCCAAATATTGTTTGTAAATGTTTCTTTACATTTAAAGGGGGATGTGCTATAGAGATGGATACTTTGCATTGATATGGATCTTGGTTTATTGATAAAAGTTTTAGGTCAATTTTGTTATATGTATATTTCTGCTCTTGATTAAGGTATTGTGTTTGTGCTGTTCATTTGAAATGTAATGTATAATTAATACATTAATTAAGAAAGAAGCCATGGAGCTGCCAGAGACAGATGCTGAAAACTTTACCCAATAAGCCACAGCAACATGACAATATACAGATTAATAGAAATGGGTTAAATTAATATAAAAGTTAGCCAATAAAAAGCTAGAGCTAATGAACCAAGCAGTGATTTAATTAATACAGTTTCTGTATGATTATTTTGGGTCTAAGATAGCCAGGTGACTGGAAACCAACAAGCAGCCTCACACTACAAATTCCAGATGGATAAATGACCTCAGCATAAGACCAGATACAGTGGACCTGATAGATGATAAAGTGAGAAATAGCCTTAAATTCATTGGTACAGGAGACAACTTTCTGGATAGAATGTCATTAACATATTCACTAAAATGAACAATTAATAAATGGTACCTCATGAAACTGAGAAGCTTCTGTATGTCAAAGCACACCACCATGGCAGCAGCCCAAAAAATTGGAAAAGATTTTCACCAAGTCCATATCCAATAAAGCACTATTATTCAAAATATGAAGTGAACTCAAGGGCTGGAGAGATGGTTAAATATTTAAAGGCTAGACTCACAAACAAATATATAAGAACTCAAGATACTTTGTATAGAAAACCAAAATCATCCAAATTAAAAATGATATAAACAGAGAATTCTCAATAGAGAAAACACAAATCACTGAGACACTTAAAGAAAATTTCAACATCCTCAGTCATCAGGGAAATGTGAACCAAAACTATTTTGAGATTCTATCTTATACTTGTTCAAATGGTGAAGACCAGTAATATAAGTGAGAGCTCATACTGTTAAGGATATAGAGCAAGGGAAAATTGTGCATTGCTTGTGGGAGTTCAAAACTATACAGTCACTATGGAAATAAGTGTGGTGGTTCTTCGGAATAATGCAGGTTGATCTACCTCAAGATCCAGCTATACTAGTCTTGATCATATATCTAAATGCTGCTTTATCCTACCAAAAAGACATTGATCAACAATGTTCATTGCTGCTCTATTCATAATAATCAGGACTTAGAAACAACCTAGATATCATTCAAAAGAATAATGGATATAGAAAGAAAATGTGGCACATTTACACAATGACATCATGAAATTTCTTGGCAAATAGATAGAACAGGAAGAAAAATACAAACCTGAGTGAGGTTATCCAGACTCAGAAAGATAAATTTGGTAGGTATTTACTTATATGTTTATAGTAGTTTTTAGAGTAATTGATAACCCAGCTATAATCCACAGACAGATTATGTATAGAGGATGTGACAAGGGGACAGATACATTGTTTGCCCTGGAAGAATATAAGAGAATCAGTTTATGGGTATACTGTGGGTGGAAAGATGGGAATGGAAGCATCAGGTGGGACAAAGAAGGTGAGATGGGATTGAAGGAATAAATGTGTGAAGAAACAGCTAGAATTCAGGGATATTTGAGGGGCAGTAAGGAATCTTATTGCAGTGGAAATTTCCTAAAATATATGAAGGCTATCATAAAGAAGTTTCCAAGTAATTGAGGAGTCCCAACTGGCTATCTCTTGCCAACAAACAAAGCTTCCAGTACTAGAACTGGGTTGCATCAAATTGAGTTGTTGTACAAAAGGTTCTCAAGGAAATTCCCATACAACCCAGGCTTTTGTCAAAATATTGGGTTGTTCTCCAAATACTGACATCAAGTTCCATTGCTGAAGACTACACCCACACAACTCATTGAACATGGAGAGGTTGAAATTTATACCTACGTAGAACCTTCATCTTTATGTTCTAGTGTCTTAGGTTCAGGAGATACTAGAAGAGAAACATAAATAACAAGATAGCCACAAACTCTGTGATCTACAATCTCTTCTGTCTGAAAAAATATGCTGGGTTGCTCAAAGCTTATGAAAGTAGCTAACCAGTGTTTGATTTAACTTAAGGCCCACTCCATGAGATTGAACCCATATCCAACACTGCTTGGATGAACAACAACTAAAGACTATATAGCACAGAGACCTACAGAAAACCAAATACCACTAGTCTTTAAAATATAAAAAAGTGGTAATAAAATGACTGGTATTTCTACTATACTCATAGACCTGTGGCTTGCTCACTAATCAAAGAAGCTTTCTCCTACAGCAGATGACAACAATTATAGAGATTGCTCAAGCCAGACATTACACCCCCTCCCACACACTCTCACGCACACACAAAGAGAGAGAGAGAGAGAGAGAAGGAAGTTGGAACACCCCACTCTACATGACCTGTCTCCATCAAATTTCTCCCCTCAGAACTCAGGGAACCCCATAGAAGAGAGGGGAGAAAGAGTGAAAGAGGCAGAGGGGATGGAGGAAACAGGAGAACAAGGTCCTCTACATCAACTGAAGAAAGCTCATATGAACTCATAGAGACTGAAACTTGCACAGGGCTTTCAGGGGTCCACACCAGTTTCTCTGTGCCTATGCTAAAGATTTCATTTTAAGGTTTTCATCTGACTCCTGAGTTTGAGAATGAATGATCTCTATTCTTATGCCTTCCCTTGGGCTCTTTTCATTCTGTTGGTTTGCTTTATCAAACTTTGGTGGGGTTTTTTGCTTTATCTTATATTTTATTTTGTAATGTTTTGTTGTTAACTCGTAGAAGTCTGTCCCTTTCTAATCAGAGACACAAAGGGAGTGGATCTGGATGGGAGATGAGAGTACCTAGGTGGAATAAAGGGAGGTGCTGTGGAACAATCTTTGCACACTGTAAATTTGCATTACTCTCACTTGTTAACTAAGAACTGACTGGTCTATAGCTGGGCAGGAAGAGACTGGGTGGGAGAGCCAGGCAAGGAGATATTGGGAAGAAGAAGGGTGGAGTGTCTGGAGTTGCCAGCCACATGCAGAGTAAGTAGTATGTGTACAAAATGAAGTAATAAGCCATGAGCCACCTGTCTACAAGTGAAGGAATAAAAGTGTGTCTATTTAAAATGTAAGAGGTAGTTAGTAACAAACCTAAGCTATGGGTTGAGCATTTATAATTAGTAATAAGTCTCTGTGTGTTTATTTGGGAGCCATTGTTTCCAACCAAAAACTGCCTACAGGAGGATAGAATGTAAACAGGATATATTATATGAGAAAAATCTATTTTCAATAACTGAGAAAAAAGAATGTTAGTTCAGATAACTTGGTTTGAAGGAGTCTCTTGATCTACAAGATATTGAAGTCAAGGAAGACAAGGTAAAGACCCTATAGCACAAAGCGGATCCATCTCATCTCTTCTTTCTTAGAGTTTCTATTGCCGGGAAGAGATGCCATGACCACCATGACTCTTGTAAAAAAGAATTCAATTGGAGCTGCTTACAGTTCAGAGAGTTAGTCCATTATCACCATGGCAGGAAGCATGGTGCCATGCAAGACATGGTGCTGGAGAAGAAGCTGAGAGTTCTGCATCCAGATGAGTAGGCAGCATGAAGAGAGAGTGACATTGCTCCTGGCTTGAGCATCTGAAACCTCAAAGTCTATTCCAATTGACATACTTCCTGCAATAAGGCCAGACCTTCTAAGAGTGTCACTTCCTATGTTATGGGGCCATTTTCATTCAAACCACCAGATCTTCTTCTTCCAAAACTCACTGCTAATTCATAATTAATGCTGTGTGATGAACTGGTGTTTTAAATCTCCAATGTTTATCAGTCCAAGTTATGGGATATATAAAGTCTAGTAACTGATCCCTGTGTTGCAAATCTTCTTAAGGTTCTTAAACATATTACCACTTAGTTTTTTTTATCTGATTTTTATCACTCATTTAAATAGTGAATATTTATTTTTTAAAAAACAGAATTCTTAGAAATGGAGTACAGAAAACATGAAATGACTTAGAGAAACTGTCCCTGGCAGAGTGTGTGCGCTATTCTGGATTAGCGAGTCATGCAGACACGAAAAACTAATATTTTTAATGCCCCAGTAAAATCCAAATGAAGGCTACTAAGACAAATAATTCAATCTTTTTCTCCAGTAACTTAGGAATCTATGTATGAGACCGACAAAAACTATTGGTTTGCTATGCTAATTTTGCATTCTACAACTCTCTTTGAATCATTTTATGAATTCATGATTCCAAGCAGGAGTTAGATAGTGAGGTCAATGGGCCAGATAAATTCATCAAAGAAAAAACATCACGTGATACCCTTAAGCATTCCCACCAGCCCACAGGTTCTGAGCTTCCCTGCATTAATGCAATGGCCCACTGGATGTCACTGTTTCCACAAAAATGGATAAAGATGGTCTGTCTAGGGAGCAGAGGCTTAATTGATTGCTATAAAAAGTTAGATGAAATAAAATGTTTGCCTTGCTCTTCAAACTAAGATAAGCTAATGACTTTGAGCACAATTTCACCGTCTACATTCACCAAATGTCCAATTACATATCATCTCTGCCTGGACCTCCAAAACCATATAAAATTGAATGAAGGCAATGAAAGAAGTCACAGGAGGATTTCCACAGAGCTCTTTGCACTGCAGAAACAAAGCAATTTGATATGTCTTCCAGAGTTATAAATGCAATGATTTAGTAATGATCTTTCCTATAACCCCCTCTGTTCCCTTTCTGTTTGCTTTTTTAAAGGTAGTTAAGAAGTGTCTCTTTTAAAAATATATATTTTAGCCTTACTTCTTCAAGCAGCTTTGGGGACAAAGAAGATACTAACTGGATCCTAAGTCTGTCAGGAATATTTCTGGGATGTCAGATACTCTTTTTCCACCATTAATCTGTGCAAATATCTTAGATGTGCCCCAATGGGAAAATATAAGAAAACAAACAAATGGATTATAGGAAAATGACAAAATACACCCAATGAGTATGGGGTATGCTTAACACAAGGAAGATTCCAAACAATGCCTTTCTTATTTTCCTTCGTGTGTGTGTGTGTGTGTGTGTGTGTGTGTGTGTGTGTGTGAGACTTTGTGTATATAGAGTCCAGAAGGTCACCCTAATTCCATCTATCTTGCTTGTTAAAAATGTGTGTCTCTGTGTGTGTGCCTCTGTGTGTGTGCCTCTGTGTGTGAGTGTGTGTGTGTGTGTGTGTGTGTAGGGGTGGGTATGTGCACATAGATGCTGGAAGTCAGAACATCAGATTCCTCTTGAACCTGCATTACAGGTGATTGTGAATTTCCCTACATGAGTGTGCTGGGAAATAAATGTAGATCTTATAGAATCATTATAAGCATTTTTCACCACTGAAACATTTTCCAGAATTTTGTTTATGAGAGATCTGGAGCTCATGGATTCAGTTAGACTGGCAGGGCAACAAGTCCCCAAGGACCTTCCTGACTCTTCTTCCTCTCTAGTACTAGAATTTCAAGGGTGTGCCACCGTGCTCTAATTTTACATTTGTGCTAGGGGTAAAACTCAGGTCCTCATGCTTGTGAGGCTAACACTTACTGACTGCGACATCTCTCCAGCACCCTCACATCTATACATAGTACTTGTCCCTATGAACTGGGATCTATGGACCTGTGCATTCTGCAATGTGCCTAGGAAATACCGCTTAACTGAGACCTTAAAGTCAGTTGTGTGGCTTCAGAGGCTCCTGGACACCAACTAGTTCAGAAATGTTCCACAAAGCCATTGCTAGCATATGCTGTCCTTTACTCTGGCTACTAGAGTTCTAAGAATATGCTAATTTATTTCAGGCAGGCACTTCTGTGGAGAAAGTTTCCTTTGTGTGTTTGCTTAAAAGTTAATGTAACTGTGGCTTAAGATGCCTCAGAAAATGGGCTGTTTTACTTTCTTCCATGGGCAGCTGGGAATCTCCATGGCCTCCAGATCCTTGACTGCATCTTTTAGAATCTTCTTTTACAACATGCTGAGAGCAAAACAACACTTACTTTTAGATGATACTTTATCATTTTTATTAGGAAAACATTACAGTACAGTTATTGAAAACCAGGCCTTGAAAATGTACCTTTCATTAATAGTTAAGACAACTCTTAGAACAAATGGTTGATACAGGCAGGACTAATAATGTACAGGTTATGTCTTCAGCTTCTTGTAGATGGCTGAAGCTTCCCACTGGAGTCACAGAAGACACAGGTTTTCTATTGGAGGAGAAGCTATTTACTAAGGTCCTACTCAGAGCTGATTTGCCTTTTTCCTGTGTCATGAGGAAGGATAGCAACAAAGGAAGGGTTTGAGGCCCTCTGCAGATCAGGTGTGTGTAGAGAACTGGCCTAAGGCATGGGGTCTTTTGTAAAGAAGGCAGAGCTGGGAGATTGTCATGAAAAGCAGGAATCCTAGGGAGCACCAACTGTCTTGGAGACAGGATAAAAACAGGAATATGCTCAAAGGTTAATAATAAAGCCCCAGGAGAACCTTGTTTTTTCCTTCTGCCAATTTTCCATGAATAACACTGGGAAAGGGGCGTTGATTTCAGGAGGTTCTTTAGTAGTACTACTTAAGAAGCTCCATTTGCTAGTGTAAAAGTGGAAGGGCAAGGATAGTCAATGGGGCTTTTTAAATGATGACATCAAGTTTCATGTATAAGATGCTGTGCAAGGTACACTGGAACAGCCTTCTGGCGGTCTCCTCTTCACAGAGGAGACAGAAACTGTTGTGTGCTGACAGTGTTCAAAGATGCCTATACTACTTATGGTTGTCTTAATGTGGGAATTTGTTTTAATCTCCCTAGACCTTAATTTTGTCCTCCTTAAAATGGAGAAAAGGATACTATACTCTGCTCAAAAGTCATACAGTGGTTGTAAGTTTTTTTTTTTTTAAATGACTATGCTTAAATGGTTGTGTGAACTATGGTCGAATCCACATAGTTCTAGAGTGTCAAGGTTTAAATAAATGCTGTCTTTGTATCTTATCTTTGTCCTGGTTTATATATATATATATATATAAAATGAAGAAAATTAGAAAGCAAAGAAATGTGTACAACATAATTCGAGAAAGGTCACTCCTTCAAAAGAAAACAGAAAAATAAATGGCATGTGATTTTTACTGAACCCCTTGACAGTAGTACAAACTTGGCTTTATGGCAGCTGTAGTTTTGGGGGGAGGGGTGATATGTGAAAATCTCCTGGAGTTTTCTTTAAAGATGAACAGCATAAAACAATTTTTCAAAAGCATATCTTGTGTGCTGACTTAGCATGAGACCCTGTCAAACATTTGTGATCATTCATTTTGATGGCCTTTCTTATGTGACTATATCTTCATTTGTTTTCATAAAGGCCTTGCAAAACTGTCAGTCAGCTAATTGTGGTGGAAGGCAGCCAAGAAGCATGGCCTGGTTTTCTCACAGTGTGGACCATCTTTCCCTGTATGAGCTATGCTGTGTTAATTCTTTCAATATGCTGGCCTTCTAAACACTTTTCTGTGCTCTGTCACTTTGTGTCAGTGATAGGTGTGTATTTGAATTTTCTTGCCACACTTGATTAATATTTCCTTCTGGAGATGGTCAGTATCCCTAATCATTTTCTAGAGGTGCTGAAAGATGCCTTAGTAGCAGCATGTTCTTTTATATGAATTCACAATCAAAAAATTTTGAGGACATGTTGGCTGCCATGTTCTGAGCAAACAATGAGCAAGATATGGAAGGATTCAATTCTGAGAAACAATCAAATGTGATTTTCAGAGAAAGAGAAAACCCCAAGATTACAGAACAGTAAGGCTATAGGAAAGAAGACCACTTGCTGGGCTCCAGGTTTCAAATGTATCTGGCCTTTTTAGTTTCTTTCTTCCATGACTCTCTTACACCTTTTCAGTGGCAGGATACTTCAGGATATTATATATTTTAGGTATTTTTCACCCTAAGCATGATTCTTGATGTGGTAGAATACAGAAGGGGCATCCTTAGCTAAAAGTGAGTCAAGACT